>AP028436.1:20161855-20304194 GCA_036509395.1 Antheraea yamamai | reverse complement strand
TTCGAATTGAAAACGTTATCTGTCATAGCTCTCTAAGAACAGTCTGTAGAATTCTTACAAGTGCGCGGTATTTCATAGCCTAAAAATGAATGGAACTCATTAAAAAAATCTATTGTATATCTATTGTGTCTGTTCATAGAAAAATGGATAACCTAAACATAAAATACTTTTGAAAAATATACATATAGTATGAATTTTGTGCAAAACTCACTAAAGTATTTGATATAGAATGTAAACTATTAAAACACAAGTTTTCAACTAACTGTTGTGAAGTCACAGTAAATACTGTGCAGGCTCATAATATGCACTTTCATAGAAATCACTTTCCGTACTTTCCTTCCTTCTCTTACGACAAAAACCTATTTCGTATGTATATATACGATGTGAATGCATAAGACGAATAAGAAAAAAACTCAATTAATGATATTTTGAAAAAAAAACCATATCGAAAAATTTTGACGTTATAGAAAAAATCGGCTATCGGGAACATATTCAGAGCATCAAAATCTTCATATTTATGACATCATTTTTTGAAGGAGTATTTTGTTGCAGGCCATTGTTATGTTTATTGTAGCTAATGGCCTCATAAATAATAAGGATTTATTTCGCCATTTTTTTAATAATCTCATATAAATGTTTGGGATATTTTTTATTATTTTATATTTATAAAATAATAATAATTTGTTATTATTAAAGATTAAAACCGAAACCATATATATTACTTAATAGAAATAAATTACTCTCAGGGCAAAACGATTGTGAAAATATAGCAAACTATTGGCACAACAATAAACAAGGAAGTTTTTGAATTATTTACGGTACAACGAAAGCGATTTATAAACATTTCTGAATATTTATTATATCATGAACTACTAAAACAACTAAAGATATACATTACTTATATTATATTTGGTGCGCTAAACTTTTTAATGAAATATCCGCGACGGAGGCATGATCTCTATAAATAACCTCAATAATACGATTTGTTCTAATATTATTTATTACAACTTTTTGTATTTAAAAAAATATTTCTATTGTTTCAGATTTGTTCAATGAAAGAAAGTTGAACGCATTAAGGCCCTATCGCATTAGGACGCCGTGGCGGCGCCACTGTGCTGTTTTGAGCTACCAAGCGAAAAACATCAAAACAAACACCAGGATTGTCAGTAATACAATTGACATCAAAGATTTAAAAGTTCTTTTGCTATGCGTACGACGCAAAAGAAAGTTAAATAAAAAAAACAGTGGTGGATTCATCCTTTCTTAGCCGAACGTCCTAATCATGGAAAATTCATCAATATATTGATTATATATGATATAGTGTTGATTTGAGGGAGGGGCGTCCTTGGTTCTCTATACATATTAATGGTTACGCCACCAGCGTGTTATTCGGTTGCCGGCAACAGTCTCGGTTGCGCAAACAAGCTGATACCAGGCGAGGTTTGGAGAATTCTATACAACTGTAAAAGTTTTGTGGAAGACGTGACCGGTGCACCACCATAGCATCCTAATTAAGATAGGACCCTTACTTTTGTCAATCAGTATAGGTATCAGCGTTTGATCGCAATCCCGCCTGTGGTAAATGACAATGTGGCCCAAGGTGCTATAGGGACAAGCTTGGTCAGATTTTTTTAAGCTATTGCATAGCTTCTATCGCGGGCCTTGAGCGTGGGGACCGAATTCAGAAATTCCGTAACGAAAAAAACCTAACACACCCCACTCCGACCGGCACAGCGGTGATACTTTTTAGTTTTTCCATCTATCGATAAATACCAGAACTTTTAATGACTTTTTGAAATATCACGCTTGTCTCTTTAGTTCAGCAACCCGCCTTTAGGAGGCATTGGTTGTATTGGAAAACTACCGTAATCAGCTGTTTGTGAGAAAGTATATAGGTGTATAGGTATTTATCATCTATGTACAACAGTGAATATCTGTACTCGTATAATTTGTGTACAAAGTGTTTTAAATATGAATAAACAAAGTGCATTTATTAATGAAGAAAGTCACGAAAAAATAGTGAAAGAAAATGAGTTAGTACTCTATATACATTCATTTTATTATTATTATCACAAATGCAGTATTATTTTTTGAAATAAAAAGAAAAAAATTAATTAATTTTTGTAATTATTATTATTTTTTTTTAAATACTACATTAATAAAATAAATAAATAATTATAATTGCATAAGTTGATAAAAAATGCTATGCAATAGCTTTACCGCGGCAGTCTCCGAGTGCCACACGTCTTTTTTTTTTTATTTATTATAGGAGACCAACCAACATGCGGGTCACCTGATGGTAAGTGATCACCGCCGTCCATAGACACTAGCAACACCTGGGGATTTGCAAGTGCGTTGCCAGCCTGTGTTTGGAGGGGTGCAGGAGTAGGAAGGGGGAGAGGAGAGGTGGGCCTCCGGCGCTCTCACTGACCGAACGAAACGCAACGATGCAAGCACTGTTACATCACGTCGGTTTTTCTGTGAGGGGGTGGTAGTACCCCGGGCGAGCCGACCCATTCATGCTGAAACCAGTAATAGATTCATCTTGGCTCCGAGCTAATAGACACAGCTACAGCTAGCTTGACATGAGGTCCTAAGGATTTATCATACCATGTAGAATCCTAGTGTTAGAAGAAGCTAATATATCTTCACCTTAAGTGATAATTAATTCCGCTCTTATATTTATCTAATATATAAAATTCTCGTGTCACAGTTTTCGTTGCTATACTCCTCCGAAACGGCTTGACCGATTTTGATGAAATTTTTTGTGCTTATCCGGTATCTATGAGAATCGGCCAACATCTATTTTTCATCCCCCAAAGTGGGGAATTCCCCCTAAATTTTTTTTTTTTTTTTTAAAAATTTTAATTTTTTTTTAAAAAAAAAACCCAATTCCTACCTTTTTACCAGGAAAACCTGGGGCCTGTGATAATATAAACATATTTAATTTTTATTTAATTTAAACGCACAATATTCATTTCTCTGTTAGGAGTGACGCAACTAAATAACAATGAATTATACTAAATCAAGAATTGAAGAGAGAGAATAATATTTTTAATTATTCCAATTATATTATATAACGTTTCAAAACAAAACTGACAAATGAAAGTTAATTGTTATTAGTCTCTGTTCTCGGATATCATTTTTAATTATCGCGAAATGGGAATATAGAAAATGTAATTTGCGACAAACGAAATAAGGTTCAATCTGAAGCACTCGATGTGTACATTACTGTTCGCCTCCGGGGATTATGTACACTCATAAAAATCAGGAACCCAATTTTCTGAGCCCCTAAATATCTAACGAGGGTGAGCATGTTTACTAACTGCCGAGTTAGGATGTAGGTACGCGTCGCGTCGCTGGCGGGAGGCGCGCGGTGCGGCGCTGAGGTCCGATGGCGTTAGGAACTATTAAACTGAGAATTGGCTTTCGGGTAACTTGGCTCTTCCGTACAAATTCTGAAACAATGCTATGTTATTCAATGGAATGTTTCATTATAAGTAATTTACAGTTATTCGACATGCTCTGTAATCCAGTTAGTTTGGTAGATTTTAATATATGTGGCTCGATTCGTCTTCATTTTGGGAGTGATATCGACAGTCGGATTTTTGAATTGAAAAGTTCTTTATTCGTGTTGAGTGGTATTATTGAGAAGGAGATAAATTTATAAATTCGCGTTATGACATGATAGTAAGCGTGACCGACCGTATTGCGCTTGTGCGGCTTGCGTGACACTAGCGACGCGTGGCATAGGGTTCTGTGTAAATGTAATATTGATAATTTGCAGCTCATCATACGTTTGATTGGTTAATAGCCTTTTTTATACCGGTGGCTGCAAACGATCATGAGGGTCACCTTATGGTAAGTGATCACAGATATGCTGCCGGCCTTTGAGAAAGGAGTAGGCTCGTTTCTTGAATTATGGTAAATTGTAATGGTCCGGCAAAACGGAACGTGAAAACCGCACAGTGGACGACTTCCAACCATCGAGATGACACAGATGGTGTTTCAGACCGTAACGAGTCGTTCTATAACGGAACTCAGCAGAAGGTATCACAGCTCTTTAAAGCACTCTCCGTGGTAAATCTTGTACAGGACGCAAAGCGACGCAACGTTCCTACGAAGCGCTAAAGAGTCGAGTCGAGTGTAGATTTTATAAAAATACTAGCGGGCTCGGCAGACGTTGTTCCGCCCTGATTATGAAAAAATTCTTGATAAACTAAAACGTTCCTCATCAGTCGCTCTATCCACCGGTGAAAACCGAATGAAAATCCGTTCGGTAGTTTTTCAGTTTATCGCGAACAGACAGACAGACAGACGCGGTAGGGGACTTTGTTTTATACTATGTAATGATAATGATATATAATTATTGCTCCGAGTGCCGATATATATGAAAAGCACACTAATGTTAATAATTTCAATAAAAAAATACTATAATTAATTTAAAAATTCAAAAGAAAACACATTTATTCATTGTTTTGAGTTTTCACATCTGTCGGCAATCCTTGTGACTGGCTCGACTTTTTTTTTTATTTTTCATTGTAGTTTATTACTATTTGTGTTTACTGTAGTCAAGTTTCTATTACTAGATTTTCTGTTTTTTTTTTGTTTCTGTTAAAATTTTGAAAGTAAACTATAGTTGTGTAACTTTTAAGGAACTGCGATTAAACTGAAAAGTTTATGTAATATACCAACTCATCGTATAATTTTTTAAGACCTACAATTCCAACTTTACTGATATTATAAATGCGAGAGAATCCTTATGAAATTTTGCATAAGCGTTGTCACTCATACAGAAAAGAAGATAAGGTATCTATCATCTGAAAAAAGTACTGTTCCCGAAGATTAGATGAATTCTAAATTAAAGAGAGCGTAGCCCCGTTGAAAAGCTAATAAATATTATGGTGGAGAATGCTTATTATTATTATTATTGTGTTACTAAGAAAAAAACATTAAATTAAATCACAGCATACATACGGTCTAGAAATAAAAACAAATAATTAACTAGTTTTATGTACATTTCTTTGTTAATTTAGAGATCACGATAGAAATTATAAATACGAAGCTTGAACACTTATCAACATTTAATTGATCATATATCACTTCCAGTGAATTTATATCGAAAGATTCGTGACGTGGTCGGCACAGTATCAGCTTAGTTGCGAGTGTCCGAACTCTTACCTAACGTGTGGAGTTTGTTACACTTGACTCCTTTAGTTACACGAAGCCGTACACATCCACTGAGTTAAGTGTATTTCTGGATATTTAAAAATTAATACATAATAGTACGTTTTTGTAAAAGATCGGCATGATCTAAATACTAAAAATTGTAACAAACTAGTCGTCCCATGTTTCAGCCACAATAAAACGAGTAATAATTTTTGACGTGATAGCGTCTTATAAATCGAAGAACGCCGGCTGCACGCACGAAAAAGAGTGAAATGAGTCCATTGTCACGTTCCGCTTGAGCCGATCGTGCAAGCGAGAACGTGGAACAAGCGATAGAGAGGCGCGATCGGCCTAAGCGTTCCGCTTGTGACGCATCTATCTCTTTTCCACTCCATCAGCCGATGCATCTGAGTTGTTATAACGTAAAATTATCGTCCGTAAACCAACTTTACAGACAATCCATTTTTTTTGTAATTTATTGAATAATTTATATTATAACATATTTATTAATTTACTAGCCTTTGCTCGCGACTTCGTCCGCGTGGAATAGTTACTTTGGGCTAACGCTAACACGCAGCCGAAGTTCTCAAGAGGAAAAAAACCCCGATTTTGAAACATTTTTCATCCGTGCTCCGCTCCTATTGGCCTTAGCGTGATGATATATAGCCTATAACCATTCTCGATGAATGAGCTATATAACACTGAAAGAATTATTCAAATCGGACCAGTAGTTCCTGAGATTACCCCTTACAACGTCACAAACTCGCAACGTCACAAACTTTACCTCTTTATAATATTAGTATAGATTTCACAAAAAAGTCTCAAAGCTTTAGCTTTAGATTAATATGTGAACGATAGTGATGTCTGGATTAGAATCCTATCTGTGCACCCACTAAAAATTATTGTCACAACAAGTAATGTATTGTCAATAAATATAACAAATATAATAAATATATGTTAAAAAGATAAGCCCCACCGAGTTTCTTGGCAATTCTTCTCGATGCTTGGATTGTTTGTTCGGACCGGTGGTAGTTTTGACGTTCTTAAGTGCCTTGTTAGGGCCTAAATTGTCTAAAGTATCTTTGATTTGTTTTGAATAAATTACGCGTTTAGCGATGGGGAAGTGACTTGTTTAAATTATTTCTATTATTATTATGAGTTCAAGTTTTAAAATATAATTAGGAAATAAATATATAAATAACACAGGAAACAAGGCCTTATTTGATGACTTCACCAGTAATTTATCGTTAATCTATCATCATCATTATCAGCCTTTAAAAGGCTCATTGCAGAGCCATAGGTCTCTTCCCGAAGGAAGGTATGGGCATAATCACCACACCAGCCAACGACGTGTTCGCGATTTTAAACTTCGAGAAATCCACAGTTTTATATTTTCCCGCAACATATGGTGGTACCGAAGAACATTTCTCAGGTTCAGGTATTCCTCACGATGTTTTCAATCACCGTTAACCGATAGTGTTACCAATTTAAGTTAGGAAATGTACTCGAATTCCGGAAAAATTGTTAGTGCATGCCGGGATTCGAACCTACGGATATCGGACTAATATACCACCGGTGAAATGGTTTGACCACCACGACTTATGTTTTAAATTATAAGACGTTTTTATTTTCATTTATTTGAGTCTCTGGAATAAAATATCGATGGAATGATGATGATTCAGTAGTCGCGTGTTTGGACACTGCATCGATCGATGTAGGTTCGAATCCCTGTAATGAATCGGAGCTATCAGTGTGAATATATACCACTGACGAATCTAAGCCGTTATATATAAATATCTTCAAGAAAACAGTTTGTACCCCTTATTATAGTCGACTTCGAACATCGGTCGACCACTAGTGTTAATAATTCCACTCGTTCCATTTTGTAAATGAAAGTGAATCTTTTCTAGTAACAATTTAATGTAATGCTGAGTACAATGGAAATTGTGCATGTCTTGAAAAATACATCTATGTACACAGACGAGAGCGTCTGTTGAATAATTTAAGACAATATCTTGAGATTGTGGCGTCTGGGACACCGTCTAAGAAAATATTATAGTTCTGTCTATACAAACGATATAATCTGACTGTTTCTTGAAGTAAATGTTACATAATAAAATAATTATTCCATTGTACAATTAATATGTATATACTATCTTTGTGAATGCATAAATAGTGGGTTTTTTTAACGAACAGGCGGGTCATCTGATGGTAAGTAATCACCGCCGTCCATGGACACTAGAAACACTAGGGGAGTCGCGTTGCCAGGCTGTGTTTGGAAGTTGGGAGAGGGACGAGCGAAGGGGGAAGTGGGAGAGAGGAGAGAGGCAGGAAGGGGGAAGTGGTCCTTCGACGCTGCCACTGATCGAACGAAATGCAACAATGCAATCAGTGTTACTTCACGTTGGAAAAGGTTAGGAAAGTAACTGTAGGGATCGTGCTGCGTGGGGAGAGCAGCGCCGCATTCTGGCGGCGGCGGTAGGTCCGGACTTGTCGCTGCCGAGCGTGGTCTCGGCCATGCTCGGCAGCGAACAGGCGTGGCGAGCGATGTCCTCCTTCTGCGAGGACGTCATCTCGCAGAAGGAGGAGGCGGAGAGGGCCCGCGAGGTAGATCTTCAAAGTGGCCCTCTCCGCCAAAGGAGGACAGGCGGGAGGAGGTGGCGCTTCGCCCAACTCCTCCCGCCACCGTAGCCGGACCTGAGGGGGTGGGCCGGGGGGCCCATCTCCTCATTGCACAGGTCCGGCGGACGAGGGGGGGCAGCCGGTGTGTACCCGGTCTGTCCCTCTATAGGTAGGAGCCCGGCGGTCACCTTCCGCCGAGCGGACCGTGGGGGCGGCTCTACAAGGTTGAGTAGCATGTACGATCCCTTGCCGCCCCCACACGACGGTCTGTAGGTACACCGTGGGGTTTTAGTCCGTGCGAGTCGGACATAACCCACTCTCTCCCCCGGGAGGGTGGGTATCCATAAGGGATTTCTCCACGTTAAAAAAAAAAAAAAGGGATCGTAATTATAACCCAGTAACTACGTTGAGAATTTTGTCTAAATTTCTAGTAACAATTCATCATCATCATCAGGCTGCAAGAGATCTACTACAAAGCCATAAGCCTCTTCCCGAACGAAGGTATGGGCATAATAACCTCCCAGCCTACGACGTATTGGTGATTTCAAACTCTGAGAAATCCACAGTTCTCTTTTCCCACATACAGTAGGTACTACAAGAGAATTCTCAGGTTCAAGTTTCCGCATGACGTTTTCCTTCACCGTCAGCCGAGAGCGTTATCAATCTGAGTTAGTAAATGTACGCGAATTCCGAAAGATTCGTTAGTAGATACCGGGGTTAGCACCTGCGTACATCGGATTGATATTCCGCCGGTTAGACTACTAAACCACCCTGACTTGCTCACCAAGCACGCTACGTTTACTCTGTGTATACTTTTGATGAATATGAGTTATGATGGAGGAATCGCCTCATTTCGGGTGGTTTAAGGTTGACTGCTACCCAATTCTGAACTGTTCTCTCCAACGCGCGATTTCAATGAGTTGAATATGTTTATAATTAATTTAAAAAAATGGTAATGGTGTAATTGTAATTATATCTATTACAAATCCAGATTATGAATACATATTTTATTTTGTCTGCAGTATTGACATGTCATTATAGTATTCTAGTATTTACTCAATTGTACGTATGAGACGTTTGTACAATGAGCTCGCGTCTAAGCACATCTCATTATTCATATTTGACCATGGAGCTTTTAAATCCAAAAGTAAAATTAAACACATTTTATAACCATGACTATTTAAGCAACATACAGTAAATTATCTCTTTATATATAAATTTCTTCTGTTCGTGTGTATGTCACTGAACTCCTCCTAAACGGCTGGACCGATTTTGATGAAATTTTTATTGTTATGTTTGATTAAATTTTGTGTGCGTGGTCGAGTGGATCCGAGAATGGTTTAGATTTACAATTGGAGCCGGTAGGTGGTGCTGTGGTTGAATTTTAGATTTTTTAAATTATCAAAGCAGGACAACGTCCGCCGAGACCGCTAGTATTTCTATATTTTTGATTATATTTGCAATTTTGTTTTATTTTCCAGGTTAATTTTAGTTTTCATATGTGAATGCATTTTCATCAAAAATTATCTCGCCTATAGAAATCTACATTGTCAGTAATTAACACGGGTTGTACAATAAAATCTGCCTAAAGCGCGAGCGAAGCCGCGAGCAAAAGCTAGTGTGTTATAATAACAGAGATATCGAGAAAAAAATGGAGTTGTTATTAAATTCACATTATTGAAAAATATTAAGTACTAAAATAACATTAAAAAGTAAAAATTCTTAAATATTTCACAACAGATATATTTAACAAAACGGTTGTTACGCTCTATTTGAAGTCTAGATATTAGTTTATCGAACCCAAAAGTGATGTTACGCAATAAGTTCTCGAAGTTGTTGCAATTGAGGCCAAATATAATTGGCCATGTAATAATTGTTTATTTTACATTTTCATTTAATACCATGAGGAAGTTGTTAGTTGTTTTTTATTGCTTGATCGTGAACCATAAAAGATAAGTTGTGTAATGCTACTCGTGTACTGACCTA
The DNA here is from genome assembly GCA_036509395.1 of Antheraea yamamai. Classification (NCBI taxonomy): domain Eukaryota; kingdom Metazoa; phylum Arthropoda; class Insecta; order Lepidoptera; family Saturniidae; genus Antheraea; species Antheraea yamamai. Next base: position 20,294,417 of record AP028436.1, on the reverse strand, counting down.
CACTATAAATAATAGCTTTCGCGAGAGGTCGGCTTTTGCGTAGGCAGCTGAACAAGTGACTTTCCTGCGCTTCATATAACCTCTCTGACTTTCAGATTCTTTGTTCAAACCTTCTCGATAATGCTCAGTTCTTATAGGACGATCAATTCATATTTAGTACTATTTCAATTCGGTTAGTATTACTTTGTTTGTACTCGGCAAACTTTCTGATCTACAATTTATATAGTAATTGTTCCGCTCCTAAGAGTCATAACGTGGTGCTAAATAGCCTTTTTTTTATTGAAGCACGGAAAAATGACTGCACTATGCCTGATGGCAAGCACAGTACAATCCAAAAACAGTGGCGACCACCGAGCGACACACTGTGCATCGCCGGTCGCAGCTGTCATGCCGGCCTGCGAACAACTGGATATTCACAGGCTAATCCCGAAACGCGGCCCGCAGAAGCGAATCACTATGACGGGCCTTTTCCCCATATACATGGTGGTTGCGACCCAGTTAGGCTGTAAAACCCTACCACCCCGCTTTCGACATTGCCTCGTTCGTTATTCAGCAGGGTGAACCACGTGCAGGTGAGGTTGGCTTGGGTGTCTCAAGTGTTATGATGTTATTCGACATCCTTTACACGCCTTACACCCCAAGAAAAGCCTATAACTTTTCTTTTACACTTTATAGGTTGTTGCGTTTGACAACAATTTCATTTGATATTAAATTACGACGTGGTCTAAGGCGGTAAACCAGATGGGGACAGGCTATCAAGTGTAGGTGCCAGAACGTACCAACACCGGACACCAGCTTGACGACAGATTATCAACTTGAAATTGGTAAGCTATCCAGGACTCACAAAAAGCCACCACCATGCGAACTTTTTTCAATAGGTGGACTATAAAATATAAACAAGGATGTATCATATCTGACTGTGATCTTGTAGTTCTGGAGATTACGGCCTTGAAACAAACGATCTACTGAACTTACTATATAAAAATACTTTCTCGTCTGTTTGTATTTAATATGAAATAACCTTGTCTTCATACCATAGACGAGTGAAGTCTTTATTTATAATAAGCTACATTCTTTATTCTAAATCCTCCTTACGTCTAAAATTTGGAATATTTGTAAAACAAAAAGAAAAAGTTGAAGTAAAGAAATGTATTATTTATTATAGTCGAATTTCGACCAATACACGACCACTGGTTTGCATACATTTGTTGAATTACGATGAAATCATGGTCTTCGATATTAGAGAACTACTATTAATATATTGATTTTATTTATTATCTAAATTTCGACATTTAAAGAGACATTTCAATAAATTTGTCCGGTCGTGTAACACAGTTAGGAACAAGTTCGCAAAAGGTCTGCTGTAGGCACTTTCGCAATGGACAGGTGTCTCGGCGCGGCCAGTTTTTGACGGCAATTATTGGGAAATACGTATTATCTGGGTAGCAGGTAATATTTGTTGCTTGTTTGTTTGTGTTTATAATAAAACGTCGTGATCGTAATATATACGTTATTTTCAAATGTTTAGGTAAATTATTAACCTAATTTTACAAGAATATTGTGTAAATAGTTTTAATAAAATTTGTTCACTGTAACACTTGAAATAAAATTTAAATGTAGCACGCGTTATATCTTTTATTAAATTAATTTAGTATAAGAAAATACGTGGTATGAAAATATAAGTTTAAAAAAGCAAAATTATATGAGAAAGAGAAACCAAGAGTATTTTAAACATAAAGGGTGTGTCTGTTCGTGGTATGTGATAGTCGAGGTCTAACAGGATTTTTTTTTAGATTTCTTAAAGTTGTATTGACATATGTTATGTGCGTTTGTTTCTTACGCTTTCTTTCACGCCTTAGCTACATAGCCGATTATCATAAAATATTGCATAGACATTGTACAGAGAATTATATAGGGTACTCTTCATTCAGAAGAAATGACAGGTAAAATCTACAACCACGCGAACGAAGCCGTGAGCGAAGCCTAGTTGGTAATAAATCTACTATTGCACGAGAGGTTGTGGGTTCTATTCTCGCATATCTGTGACTATTTTGTGATTAATAACATTGTCTGTTCTGTCCGAGTATTAAATATCTACTAGTGGGCGCCCAGTGGTCGACATTCGACCATAGTTCATTGAATTTTTAAAGTTTGAACTTTATTAGGGTTCTTTTATCAAAGGGTATTATAACCTCTATAATCAAAGGTTTTCATCATGCCTACTCAGTTATTTGCCACTGTTTTTCAATTATATAAACATAAAAAAAATCGATGTCTAAATGAAAATTGAAATTAATTATAAATTTGAAACAAAAAACAGGCGGTTACATAAGGTGGTAAGGCTCTTAAATACTAAGTAAACATAACTTTACGAAAATAAAAAAAAAATATCGGACCCCCTCATGACACAATTTTCAATTAATTTTACACGACACCATGGGCGCGTGGTATTTCTGGGTGATATTGAATTAAATATAGTCTATACATTATGAGGAATAGTGATATACCCAGTATCATCATTTGGAAAAGTAATGGATACACAATAGAATCAAATTATGAATCCAAAACAAAGATGTTTATAATACTACCATTAACTTTTGAAAATAAATTCATTTTTGTTCATAATTCATCATCAACTGTACTAAATATAATTGCTACATCAAGTTGAACTGCATCATTGTAACCGCACAGATATAAGTCATGGATTACTTTCATGACCAAACAAATTTTCTTATTTTGATTTTATAAAGTATTTTTTGCTCATTTTTTATTGAATCATCATTTGAGTACACCACAAAGAAATACTAAACATTAAAATATTGACATTGACTTTGGAAATATTGCTTTACTCTTATGGCAACATGAAGCAAAGTGACCTGAAGTGAAAGCAGTCTGTCATATAAAAATTTTGACATTCAATAAAACCAAAGAGAATAATAATTATTTCAGTAGTTCCATAAATTTACTAAAGTAGTGTGAGTAATGTATATTTTAATTAATTTAATATGATTGTAATGCATTTTATATAAAAAAAATAGCTTTGTGCACTTCTCTGCCATATAAACTTTAACTATGCCAAATTTCAAGTTCATTCGTTCGCGCAATTCGCTTAAAAAGGGGTGCAAAGTTTTAGCTTCACGTGTTAATACATAAGATATGTTATAATATCATTGTTGAATGTAGAATAAAAAAGTGTAATTGGAACATAAGAGTAAAAAAAAATACATAGAGTCGAGCATAGCAACCTCCTTCGCAACCTTTTTTGAAGTTTGGCAGTATGGATTAATTCCTTCGCCTGTCCTATTGGACGAATATTATTACTAATTTTTTGAAGTCCGTTATTGACGGATGTCAAAATATCTTTTTTATTTACATGTGTGTATATGTTGTGTAAAATTAGAGCAGTAGTGTGAGTAATGCATATTTTAATTAATTTAAGGTACTTATAATGCATTTTATATAAAATAAATAGCTTTCTGCACTTCTCCTCCATATAAACTTTAACTATGCCAAATTTCACATTCATCCGTTCACGCAATTTTCTTAAAAAGGTATACAAAATTTTGGCTTCACGTATTAATATATATGATATACATGCGTATAGTATGTCACCTGGGTGGGAGGATACGATTTGTGTGAGTAAATCGTAACTACCATACAATACCATATAATACACTAGTAAATAATGGTATGTTAAGAGATATAGCGTGTCGTTCCAGTAGCCACTAGTGGTAGTAGGGATTAATGTTGAGTTGTGGTTTCTTTGGTCACCGCCTTATTTAAGATTTTACTATCAGATATGTGTACTGAATCTACTATATACTATTATTGCACTATGTATTTATTTTTTTATCCGAAACATCATCAACATTTGCAGTGGGACAGTCCAATATAATTATTCCGAAAGAATAACTTACAAGTGCAATCATAATTTATTCTAGGTACAGCAAATAACTTAATTAAAAGATTAAAAGTAAAAACTAACTTAACGACTCTTATTTCATTTTCCTTTTTATCTTAAATTACTTAAGTATATCTCTTTATCTATCTATATCTATATATGTGTGTAGCTTGAGGTTAATTGTCCGAGATCACAATTATGCCTTAAATAGTTGGTCCTTTGATGGTTCGAACAATAACCATCAGTGATTCTTATAAACTGGATAAATTGGTTACGAAACCATATAGGATATTGTAAATTACTGTGCAGGAAAAAGGGAAACCCGAGCGTTCTCTGTGCCGGGGACTCAACGGACCGTGAAAACTGAAAGCGTTGTTATCGAATGAGTTCGCAATTACCGCTATTATGTTAAAGCGTGTTACATTATTACATACTGATTATCGCTCTTAATGTCGTTTAAAGATGACAACGAACCCGTATAATTAAATTACGAATGTCCATTTATTGTGATAATGTGTTGTTCTATTGTAAATTTTCATTCATATTTGACTGAGTTTTAATACTTGATTTTTATGGTTAATTTCAAATCAGATGGTTACGTTTAAGTTGGTTTTTATCTTCTTGTGAGTATATCCAGCTGTGCAAGGTTTGACTGTCCTAAAATTGTGATTTGAGGAGCTGATGTGTATCGCGTCCGCGGGATGTGTACATCTTATTCACCTGCACGTGCTGCTAAAGAGGAACAATTTTTTAGACGCTGCACTGTTCCACATAAATTGCACCTCGCAGCAGCAAATAGAGTAATCAATCAAGCGATGATAATAAACAAACGATACACTATTTAGTCATACGATTGAATAGAATAACTGTGGCTTTTAATGCGCGTTGAAACATAAGGCGTGTCAACTCAAGTCCTAAGAGGTAAGGACTCATAAATAACTGGCCACAGAACTGTATGTATGAAGTTTTTTGTTAACTTCTGTATAAGATAAAAATATTATTCGATTATTTCTAAGTATATTTTTATAGTCTTGTAATTGATCACAATCGGATATAGATAATGTAAATCACTTTTTGATTGAAAGTGCCTTAGTGTGCGTTCTTAAACGGGCCTAAAAGGATGTTGCTATTGAATAATAAGGCTTTTAAAGGTGGTAGAGCCACGGTGAAGCTATTTTGGTTTCAGCATGAATGGGTCGGCTCGTTCGGGGTAGTACCACCCTCTCATAGAAAACCGACGTGAAGTAGCAGTGTTTGCATTGTTGCGTTTCGTTCGGTCAGTGAGAGCGCCGGTTACCCACCTACCCTACCCCCTCCCTTCCTCTCTCCATCCCCTCCACATACCCCACTCCCCCTCCTCCAAACAGGCTGGCAACGCACTTGCGACTCCCTTGGTGTTGCAAGTGTCTATGGACGGTGGTGATCACTTAATATCAGGTGACCAACCTGTTTGTTTGCCTTCAATGATACAAAAAAATAATCATAATAATATAAAAATGAACGTGTATGTGTTAGTGTTGTAATAGAACTGTTCGGATGATGTTAAAATACAAGTATGATTTAGTAGTGCTAACTCCTAAACGATTCTCGTAATTTGATTTTACAAAGTATGAGTAGAAGTAGATTATTTATTGTACAGATAACAAAGATACATTTATTCGATTAAATAGAGGTCTCTAAAAAAGAAAATAAAATAACAATACGTAATAAAGATGCATTGCGTAATCAAACTGCACAAAATTTGCGATGACTAGGTATGTAAAAGAAGGAGTGTGAATTTTCAGAACACGAGGAGGACAAGGTCAGAAGTCAAGGTCAGTGTTAAACCTTTCAAGTGCATCTACCGAAACATACTTGTGGTTTTTGGCGATACGAGTGTGATGTACAAGTTAGTAGCTCAGCAAGGCAGCAACAGCAGTTGTTTTGTAATAGTGTTTAGTAATTTCGGTAATAGGGTTTTATAACAAAGTTCCAGATCACATTATCAGTTTGCTGGATAGTTAGTTCACGGACCATATCAAGCAGATCTTAATATTTAAAGGCCATTACGGGGTGGATCAATATGTAAACAACGGTAACGGCTGAAAATGACGCCCCTATCTGTGCTTTCACCAAAAACGAATGTAACTATCTATGTTTGTAAAAATATGTATCATGAAAAGATAAACCAGATCGCGTTTCTTGCCTGTTCTTCTCGATAATTGGGTTGTTTTTCCGAACACCTATCACCAGCTTTGACGTTCATAAGCGCTTTCGCAGGGCCCAAATTGAATAAAGTATTTTTGATTTTATTGAATTGGATATTGGATACAGAACTAATCTCATTTGATTGACTATCAAATTATGAACCACATCAAGAAACCGATGTACGTTCCCGGTAATACTCGATGAACGTAGCTTGCGTGATGGTGAAAGTATTAACAACAGTAATTATTCTACAAAACGTTACAAGATAATGTCACATCCAATAACTTGGGGACATGGCGTGATAGGTCCGCTGTGTAGCAATCCCTTAATACACTACCACTTCCTTAATTTCACAAACACCGGAGTGCCTCATAGTGGGGCGATGCCGTTCGCTCAGGTACAGTTCACATTCGCTCGTCTGTATTTCGGTCGTGTGTTGCAGCGACACAGAATAGCAATATGTGCGGGGACATGGGCAAGGCGGTTTTGAGGGCGCTAACTGGGGCGCTGCTCTGTGGTCTCGTCTCTGACGCCGCGTATTTGCAGGTAAGTTTAAGTTGTATTTATGCGAATCAGAGTTCATATTTCTGATAGCATATAATATTCCTGTATTAATGTTTTTTTAAGACTTTTTAGTAAGCATTCTTCTAATTGATAATTATTGTCATTATCGAGTAAGTAGTGATTTTACAAGTATCTTGCGATCATTTCAATGTTCTAACGAGATGGTGGCTCCCTTGTTATAATTTTCCAGGGAGTTTTTGTGGTGAGTCAGAATCCATGCTCCGTGGTACTATTTCCCATCCACTTTCGTTGTCTACAATATCCGAACTATATTACGTAAAACACCACCAAACATAAACATAAATATATTACAAAACATAGAGTCAAATCACACATGACTATGAATATAATTTAAAATCCAGTACAATATATTCCGAGATCTCGCCAAAAACTCACCTATATAATGTATTAGTGTTATTCCCGTCGTAATAACGTTTGATAAAATCGTGGGAAATGAAAAATCTCTCTGCAAAAGGAGAGATCTTTGAGTTGAAAATTTACCAACAATTAGTTATCGTCTATTAGCTCTTGAGGATCAGTGATAGGATGACAGCTTCGCGATAGCGTGTACGGATACGGCTCGATGGACCTAGGTTTGAATCCTTTTCGTCCTGGAAAAACATCGTTATAAACCATAGTATGTTTTATTTCAATAAATAAATTTAAATAAATAAATTTCAATAAATAAATTTAAATATAAATATTGGTATGTTGGTAGCCTGTCTTGTTACTATTCTCTTGTTGTAAGTCTGTCGCTAAGCATCTAGGGATGTGTTCTGGTAGCCACGTTTGAGAGCCAGTTCTTTTTATGCTTAACGTGTTACTACTTTAGGTTCCATCGTAACATAATATTAAGAGATATTGTGATTAAGCGCTGAAATCTATAAAACGAGGGGTTACAATTCCTATCCAACTAATTTCGTTAATTCTGTTTTCAGGGTTTCAATAATATATGTGAGTTTGTGGACATTTTGATACCTTAATACAAAATAGGCTTCGTTTTTAATCAAAGTCGACCTTTAATATTAGTATTAAGCCACACCCGAATGTAAATACGAATTTCTATATTGAGGTATATTTCGTATTTTTAGAAATTAATATTTGCACCGAAGATTTAATTTACTTTTATTAAAGTGGTCACATTCGTGCAATTAAACTCGGGACGGTTGGTGTGATTATGTTTAAATTATATATAGTAATTAAAACAGATTTTTTCAAATTAATTGTTAGTCTTAGCAATTGTAGTCTTCCTAAAAAATTTTATACGAAGAGTACTAACAGTACATTTTATCTATTGCTAAATAGTAAAAGAAAATGTATTGAATTATATAAATAAATAATTTGTCCAAAAGCATAAGGGTTTATGCCTCATTTAAACGAATGTAGACCTCATGAGGTTGCTGTTGACAGCGTAATTAAAAAAACATATCTGTTACAAAGTTTAAAAAATATGAACAATAACAAATTATGTAATGTAAAATATAAATTTAAAAAATTGGCTAAATATTTAAAATCATCTCGTAGACTTAACTATCTCTTTGGAATAATGTTTTATTTTCTGAATAAAAAGGTACGCAATGTCCTTTCTTTTGATGATTGGTTGGGTAGTTAGGGCGTAAAAGGGCAACAAAAAAACTGTCTAATCCGCAAGTTCATTATAATTGTCAGTCTGTAAGAGGGGTCTACTGCAGGGCCATAGGCCTCTTCCCGAAGGAAGGTATGGCCATAATCACCGCGCCAGCCCACGACGTTTTGTGGATTTTAAATTTCTCAAGTTCAGATTTCCTCACAATGTTTTCTTTCACCTTCAGCCGATAGTGTTAGGAATTTAAATTTGTAAATGTACGCGGATTCCGAAAAATTAGTTAGTGCTTGCCGGGTTTCGAACCTACGGGCATCCGATTGATATTCCACTGTTCAAACCACTCGACCACCAGCACTTTTTGAATGAGTCGCGGGTTTCAACTAGTATTAAATAATGGAATTATTGGCTTAATAATAATTTCCGAAATAAACATAATCGTGTAGAACAAGTTATTTTAAGCAGTTATACAAGATATTCGTAATATCGGCCAGACGAAAAAACGGTAATAAAAATAACACTTTCGATTATGTCAAATAACATTTTATTGAATATAAATTTCAACGAAAGGTCATCGCCTTGCGACTTTTTGCAACTACGGACATATTTATAAAATAACTAGATATGCCTGCGGCCCCGTTCGTATGGACTATAACATAGTTTAAGTAACATATTTCAACAGAATGTACAGTAAGCACCAAGCTTTATAACCGCTCTGAAAAGATTTCTTTAAAACACGAATTTAGGTATATAATGTACGTAATATTTTCTTATTTTTTTTTTTGCAGCTATTGACAATCTTTAGTGTTGATGAATTTGATTTGAATTTGATTGATTAAATTTGATCTTTCGAAATGATCAAAATTGGAAGAAGATTTTTGGAGTGAAAACTTCTTTATCATCGCCACCGCTCGCTTTCCTTGAGCTATACGCATACATTACTTTTTGGGTGACCAAAAAGCCTGAAACTCGCGTCATCGTCACCGCACGCTTCCCATGAGCTATATGTATACTGTGTATATAGATATACCTCCATGCGTTATTTATATAATTTTTTATGAGATGAAAACTTGTTTAGGTGCATTGAGCGGTATATTTTTGCAGGAGACAGATTTATAATTTCGCGTCATGACATGCTAGTAAGCGTGAGCGACGATATTGCGCTTGCGCGGCTGGCGTCAGTCTAAGGACGCGTAGTATACACATATTTTTACATCTAATATTGATATTTTGTGTTGAGACTGTGCATCCCATCATATGTTTGATGACTTAATAAGCAGTATAAAAAAGTATATAATTGTTTTTCGGAGTGCCATTCCATTGTTTTGAGTTTTCACTTCTGTCGGCAATCCTTTTAATGCCTCAACATTTTTTTTTCTATGATCGAAGTTCGACCACTGCACAAGCACTCGTATATACCAGGTAAAAGGTTATACACTTGCAGTATTCTAGGATATAAAACTTCATTGTCACATTTACAATATAAAAAAAAAAAATAACAAAACAAATATTAAGAGACAAAAAGAAAACTTAAGTTAAAGTTTGTTCTAAGACTTTCAAAAGTATAAACATAATCTTAATAAACCTAGGTGCAATAACCGGTATCGATGGCTATAATGGGCGATCCAGAGTTAGTAAGTTTCGAAAATAAAACGGACAATAAACCTTTTTGTTTTGTTCCTGACATTCTTCTTTTATATAATAAGAGGCAACCGAACACGTGGGCCACTTGATGTTATGTGATCACCACCGTCCATAGACACTTGCAACATCAGAAGAGTCGCAAGTGCGTTGCCACCCCGGGTTTGAGGGAGGGGGATTGGAGAAGGGGGAAGGGAGGCGTAGTGGGAGGGAACGTGGGTTATCCGGCGCTCTCACTGACCGAACGAAACGCAACAATGCAAGCACTGTTACTTCACGTCGGTTTTCTGCGAGAGGGTGGTACCACCCCGGGCGAGCCGACCCATTCATGATGAAACCAGTAATAACTTCAGCGTGGCTCTACCACCTATAGTGAAAGTAAAAGTGAAATCACCCGACGACCATTGACACTGTGCTTCAACATGGACGCGTAGAGCATTGTGTATAATCTTTGTATTGTTCTAGATAATTAGATCAAATATTAAGCTCCTATTTTCTTAGTTGATTTAGAACGAGAATCGAGTGCGGAGTATCCTTCATAAATATTGCTACTGTCTAAATGAATGCCTGTATAAATAAACATTTATAGCTGTACTAGTATACGAAGGCGTATGTTGAAAATAGAGAAACAATCTCAGCTTTGATTTCTCCCGGGTATTTAGAACAAAAATAACAAAGTAAACTATTAGCTATAGTACGACGTAATTGGACAGAGCAAACAATTATATTTGTGAAAACCAAAGCTTCCCAAACTTTTTGTAGGGTAAACGAAATAACAAACATTATTATTTCTAAATATTCTACTTTCTATTTAATTTTCCTGTTAAGCTTCCTAGAGCTAATAAATATGTCCCGTTTAACATTGCACATTCCTGTACTAATTTCGGCTTTTACTCTCCGGTCAAGAGTGTATCCATGTCATATAATACATTACATAAAACAAGCGACATTTTCTCATATAAATTCAAAACAGTGATAGAGACATATCAGTGTATAATCAAAATAGAGCTTTACAGTATTAATTGGTTTTAGCATTTCCTTTCTCTTTCCGTTATAGTTTGTTAGTTCTCATGTAATGTGATGTATGTAATGCAATGTGATGCCGTAACAAACATATTTTTGTGCGTTTAAATCGCAAACGCTAGCTAAACCTTACGAGGTAGATCAAATTAGTGTTTTACGGAATTGTATATCTTAAATAGATCGATAAAAAAATCCGCGATGGTATATATTTATTTCTAAAGGATAACCGCACCACAGTAACCAGTTTTATCTTTTTACAAAAATAATTATGTGTTATTTACCAAGCTATTTAAACAATACAGTATTATTTCTTATCCAATTAAATACATTACATACGTTGTACATGTCAGGTAGATCAAAACTGACCTTAACAGTATTTCATTAAAATGGGTATCTACATTGCACCAGTGCGAAGCTGGGGCGAGTCGCTAGTGTTATTTTAAACTATGGTTTTAGAATAATAATTCGTTTTAGTATTGTCCTTCTCTTTCTATTATAGTATGTCAAATCTTTAAATCTGTAAAAGCGTTAAATATTTTGTTTTATTGAAACTTAATTTATTGTTGGAGTATGCCGTGGATGTCTGTAAATATGACTTTATTTAAATTTAATTACAAACTTGTTACTTTTAGTATATCTACAAACGCATTGTTATGTTTTTAATGGGAGGAATGCGGGAGGTGAGCTCCGGAGGCTCACCTCCCATTCCCTTCCCCTGTCCCCCCTCCCCCCAAACACAGGCTGGCAACGCACTTGCGACTCCCCTGGTCTTGCTAGTGTCTGTGGACGGCTGTAATCACTTAACATCAAGTGACCCCTGCTTGTTCGTTTGCCTCCTATGATATAAAAAAAATGTTGATGATCCATGATAAATAAATAAATATCATTTTATGCACACTCTCTTATTTATACTAGGTTTTCACGCAACTTTGTGGATGAAAATTACTTTATGTACCTCAGGTCGATATCGGGCTATCTCATTGCAGTCTCCTAAGATGCTTCATCTTGACACAGTAACAAACATTTGGAGCCACTTTCGCGTTTATAATATTAAGTACCAGCTGCTACCCGAGCCTGTATCTGCATTACTTATTAACTTAAAAATATATGTTATGTGCAAAGGATAAATCATAATAAACTGAAAGCAAAAATAAACTTTGCGAACAAAATTTCTTTGTAAACAATGTTACCCATTTACTTTCCCTCTCCTGCGAATACGCAACCCACCGCTTGTCCTAATTCAGATATTACTGAACACGTAGTGTTTATAAAAAATGAGATTTGTTAGAACTTATTGAAGATATCGTGAGATTTAGATAAGGACTAAGTATAGTTATATAAAAGTTGAGGCAGTCATAAGGACTGCCGACAGAAGTGAAATTTCAAAACAATGAAATAACTGTTTTCTCTTTAGAATTTTCAAATTAATTATAGTGTGAATGACAAAATTTAAATTCTAGAATTTGTTTATTGAAATTATTAACATTAGTGTGATTTTCATATCTATTGACACTCGGAGCAATAATTATATACATTTGTATAAAGTCTATTACTCAATCAAACGTATGATGAACTGCAATATATTAATATTACAATTACACAGGCCTCTATACTACGCATCGTTAGTCTGTCGCAGGCCGCGCAAACGCAATACGGTCGGTCACGCTTACTAGCATGTTATCATTTGATGTTTTCACTTAAAAAAATCGAAACTGTAGTTTCTACGTGATGCAACCGCAGACCTATATTATTTTATTTGTATGTAAGATGAACTGTTTTTTTTACAAATAAGTACTATCTGATTTGTAACAAACATACGTGAAAATCGACCAAAAGGTTTTGTGGGTACGGAAAAATGCAATTAGCCGCTCAAATGGGTCCAATCTCACATCCGATATATAACGAACAAGACGATTTGATTGGTTTTATTACGTATGTTTACACACAACTTTGAGAACCATTTGTATAAATAATATCCACAGAACAATACCGTCGTGGTCAAATATTTTTGGTGGCAATATTGGATATGTCAAACTTTCGCAACGTCCCATCGGAACTTTAGTAAATGTTTACAGAAATTTAAAAATCTTGAAATGTCATGTAGTGGATTTATTATATTTTATTCATAATCTTGTGTTACTTGTCTCTATATTTTGTAATACTGGTGGTGTTTTACGTAATATAGTTTGGTTATTGTGCACAAGTCAGTTGGATGGCAAATAATACCACGAAGCATGGATTTTTTTTTTTATTGTAGCTCGGCAAAGTGACTGTATTGTGCCTGATGGTAAGCACAGTACAATCCAAAAACAATGGCGACCACCGAAAGACATACTATCCATCGCCGGTCGCCGCTGTCATGCCGGCCTGAAAGCGACCCAGTCAGGGACAGCCCCCCCCGGTTGCTGGATATACACCGGCTGGTCCCGGAACGCGACACGCCCAAACGTGTCACTATAGCGGGTGTTCCACCTGGTGTACGGTGGTCGCGATCCAGTCGGGTACAGACACCCTACCACCCCGCAAATTCTGACTTGCCGCAAAAATTCCCTGGAAAGTTCTAACAAGAGGGCCACCATCTTGTTAGTTTATTGAAATGATTGCAAAAAACTTGTAAAATCATTACCTACTTGACAATGGCAGTAATGATCTACAAGTAGATTTGTTGCCAAAAATAAAGCTAAATAAATAAAATGTGGTCCTAAATATAAAGACCTTCTCAAAATAATGTCCGTATGTCATAGATTGGAATTTTGGATTCTCTTTATGGTACTAGTAGTCGCTCGCGTAATTCTTACGTAGGCTAATCACTACTTACGCCGATGATAGCTGTTTTAATAACTTTATGTAATATACTATATTAACACCAATGATATTATAACTAAAAAGCTGTAGATACGTTACCTACATAATATTCTGACAAAACAAATGGCACGAAAACTCACACATACGTAAAGTAATATTGTTACGCCACACTTTTGTAGATAAAATGTGGAAGTAAGATGAAATATTATCAATATCGTTGGTGAAGACGAAGTAGTTATATGTTGCTTAGATACGGACGGATTGACGGGGCAGCCGTCAAAAATAAGCTAGTTAGCCTAGTTTTAACAAGGTGCTATTGAAGGGCTTATGATGTATCTATAGCTTTTTAGTTATAATATCATTGATTAACACACTCAACACACACACCCACACACTAACACACACACACATATATATACACATTACAAACTTACGTGATACTTTTATTTTGATTAATTTCTTTAAAAATAAAGATAGATATGTAAGTTAATAATGAACTGTTATGGTGATTAGATATATAAGAAAATCCGTGATCTGTAAAGAAAATTCGGTTAAATGTAATTTAGATTTCGTAACTAATTAAGGTAGGAATAAAATTTATAATGACGAAAGTTTTAACCTTTGATACATTAAGCAACTATTTTAATGCTTTGAATAATGAGCGTAGCTAGGGTTGTTACTAAAACTATTTAGTTTATTGGATATAGAAATAGTAGGTCGATTAAAAAAACGACAGTTTTTTTGGTCTCAAAGCAAAATTTTGTTAGATATATGTAAAAAAATAGCCTGAAAATGTGAGCCCTTCATATTAACTCTAGGTACTCTTCCATATCGGTATAATATAAATATAAAATACCCATATAAAATATAGGTAAACTTTATTTATTTCATTTTATTTTTTTATAACCCGGCGGCATTCTATGCTATCATATCGTTCGAACTCAAGAATTACTGAGAAATGGGAGCAATAAAATATAAGCACCTATTGGGACTTAACTAAATTAACTTACTTAACTGATACAAAATTTTGCTTCGGGGCCGAAAAAAATAGTCGTTTAAAAAATGTACCATAAGAAGTACACTTTATGAAAATATAGATTATCGTCATTATCGGGACATCGAAATATATATACGTGATAAAATAAGCCAACAGTCAGTTCAGGCACTTTCCTGTTTACATCTTATAGTCATGCGTCTATACTATAAATTTAAGTTAATAAATTAGTCATTCGCTAACCAATTTTAAAGGCATTTATATCGTTACGACGGTTTTGTTTGGCAGCGAGTCTTAGTTCAATAACTAATTTTAGGTTTAACCCGATCTGTAACGCAGTGAATCACAAACCCAATGAGGATTATATATTAAAGAACAAATACATTGTTTTAAATCTAAAAAATATAAAAACGAATACAAGAAAGACCAAAGTCACGCGGTATACCCATCCAAGTACGGACCACACCCGACGTTGCCTAACCACTGTTCCTGACACAAAAAGGTGACTAGAAAGGGGGCGTCCATAAATTACGTGAGGTGTTTTTTTAAATTTTCTGGCCCTCCCTCCCCCCCTGGTGAGATGTCGTGAGATTTTATTCAACACCCTCCCCCAACCCCCAATCTCACGTGAGATTTTTCAAAATGTGGATTTCTTACGTAAACGCGTTGGATTGTTATTGAAAAAAGAAAATTAAATTATTTTCTTTCGAACGAATTAGTGAATGATCTTAATCGTATTACGATTACGCTTAATATTAAATCTTAAGCATGTACAATCTGGATTGAATGGACCAAAACAGTATTTTTTTTGTTTCAATCAGAAAAAAAATTGCGTGATATTTGCCGAGACCCCCTTCTCTCCAACTTAAGATTAGATGAGATTTGACGCAACCCCCTCCCCCCCTTAAACATCTCACGTAATTTATGAATGCCCCAAAGAAGAAAATACTAGAATTTCATAACCATCCCACGAGGAGTTTCACTTTAAAAAATCGGGCCAAATTCGTGAAAGTTTTAATTAGAAATAAGCATAATTGTTATGAAACGTTAGTGTAAAAAAGTTAACGTTATAAAATTAATATTGAAATTATGAAAAATTATTTGTTCAACCCTACGAAGTTTTTGCAAGCGGCTAAACACAGTCATAATTTTTAAACTTTCCAAATAACAATTCATAATTCACGAAAGGGTGAATTCATTAAACTGATGTTTAGTATAGTTGCTGCGAATGGGCTACCGCGACCCGCCTCATAGCTATATCCATATCATAAGGGACTAACTTTGGCAATTTTCCTTTCAGCGAGCTTCCCTTGGGCCCGTCAAAGGCGAATTACCGTTGGTTAAATTTACTCTCGCTTCCACGGGGCGGCTGAGGAAGGCATGTTTTTTAGTTTCATTTCTTTGATCAGGCACTCACAAAGTGGAAATTGTTTTGAAACTCGGTTCCGCCACCAAATTGGTATTCAGGAGTAATTTCGCAAATTCACACCTCGACAGCTTTAGCACGGCGTAAATTTTTCATTTATGCTTAGTTGGAGTCTTGGAGCCCGACGCGACTTTTCTATAGAGGAAGGCGCAGGAGGATCTCTTTAGTGACTTGTTGCAAGAACAATCGAGGCGTATTATACGAAAATGTACTTCACACAGATTCTGTTTTATATTTAGCTCTTTAATATCTACTACTTATCTTCTAAATTCAGCCATTCATTAAGTTTTCAAGTTTTTATATTAAAGGTAAAAAAAAATCGAATTTTTTGTTATTGGTAACATTAAAGCTCGTCAATCGGTTGAAAAAGATAGGTGGAATATGTACCTAACTGTTTTGCCTCTACCTATTTACATATAAGAACATATTTACATTATATAACTACAGAGATTGTTTTTTTTAACGCGTTAGTTTTAGAACTCAAAGTCAGATTTGATAAATGCTCTGACTTTTAAATTATAATTTTTGAGTAAAATTACATATACTAGGTTACATAGATAAACTACTAAAATCACGCCACATCCTTTAGGAATAGAGTAATTGCCATACAGAATGTTGGTTAAGAAGTAAGTTGAACAGCAACGCAGTAACATTTCGTGTTGATTCTGTGCCGCGATGCTGGGTATGGAGGAGCCAAGGGAGAATCGGCCTCTAGACGATATCCGATCGTTATTGAGAAGTGACAAACAGTTAATGCCTATATAACCAGTAGCGTCATAAGAGTCATGCTTCTAAATTTTGGTAAAGCTTACGTAAATGTGTTGACAGTCATTAAAAGATTATGAAATTAAATGTGACCGTCGCCTCAGGGCATAACTAGTGTTATATATTGGGTAAAATGTAGATCTATAATCTTTAGTAGCAATAAATAGATGCTGTAGGAATATATTATATACAAGCGGGTCCGGCGGACGTTATCCTGCCTTGATAATAAAAAAAAACCTAAAAATCAACCGCAGCGCCACCTACCGGCTTCAATTGTGAATCTAAACTATTCTTGGATCCACTGGAACGTGCACACAAAATTTCATCAAAATCGGTACAGCCGTTTAGGAGGAGACAGTGACATACACACGTACAGAAGAAATTTATATATAAAGAAGATATATAATACTGAAAGAAAGCCTCTTACAATGGAATTTTCATATAAAATATAAACAAAAACTTCTCAAATAAAAAAGGAGAAAAATGTAAGCAAAGTTCTCTTCGATGACTTCTTGTAACGTCTGAGTGGTCGATCCTTAATATTTTAATCACAAAGTCTGCTAGAATAAAACGAGCGAACTCCCCGTAGCAACTAATAAAAATCTTAAGTCGAAACTTGACTGGCTCAAGTTTAAAATTAAACGTCGAACGTAAGAGATTTTATAAAAAACCTTTATGATGTAAATGTTGTCTAGTAAATGAGTATTTAGGTTTTTTTTTCATATGTATTATACATTTTTCCTTAGAATTTGGACCTTTTATCTTTAGGATTATACAGTCGTTTGAGGCCGTATATATATTAAGTAAGAAGAAGTTTTGTAATTTCTGACAGCCCCCTCCCCCGGCAATAACTCTTTATTAATAGCGTAGGTAGACAGTTTGAAAAAAAAGTATGATAATACATATATTTTTGTCAAAATATCAAATGGCCTGAAGGCATATCAGGCAAAAATGGTGTGGCATGGTACGTGTTAACATTCTTTAAGATTTCCATATTGTCTTCTGTTTTTTAGGTTCTGTCTTTTAGGTGATAGAGCCTCGCTGAGGCTATTACTGGCTTCAGCATGAATGGGTCGACTCGCCCGGGGTAGTACCACCCTCTCACAGAAAACCTACGTGAAGTAACAGTGCTTGCATTATTGCGTTTCGTTCGGTCAGTGAGAGCGCTGGAGGCCCACCTACCCTCCTCTCTCCTCTCCTCCCCTCCCTCCTTCCCCCTTCCTACAAACACAGGCTGGCAACGCACTTGCGACTCCCCTGGTGTTGCTAGTGTCTATGGACGACGGTGATTACTTAATATCAGATAACCCGCCTGTTTGTTTGCCTCCTATCATATTAAAAAAAACACATTTTTGTACACAGTGCACATTTTATCTTTGATTGTAATAAATCAGTTCAGGCCAGCTCCGGCATGGCGAGTACATTCACATGTCGCATTTATTCTTTGTAATTATTTCTGTATCAATATATATCATGTCTCCAGAAGCAATGAAGCATAACTTTCAATATATCTCAATTACGTGTGTAAATGTGAGCGGTGGATAGTTCGAGAATATCGGCTCTTAAGTAATACGCAACGCTGGGCGACCATGACAAATTCACAGAGCAGTGCCCCTCTCTCACTGGGTTTAAAGACCTGCAGGACTATTTCGTAACACTTAAACAACTATTACCGACAAAGGTAACTCTCAAATGATTAACAATTTGCTAGGAAACTTACTGAAACTGATATAATTTACTGAGAAGCATTTACATTCTAAGTAAATGTAAGTGTTAGATTTTGTGAGAGAGTTTGTGATTAGCTTATTGGAATTAGATTTAGATAACCGGTTTATGTTAGCGACTTATATCTTCGTATCAACAGCGCAAAGGCTAAGACTAAGGTCATTTCACATTCTTATATTTTTGAGATGCGGCAGTAAGAATAAATACCCTAATCTCTTTAAATGCAACAAACTATTATTATACATACATATTTTGAAAAACAAAATCTACAGTCAGTAAGAAAATCAGCATTTTACACAAAGACTTTTTATAGCAATCGATCGTGTTTTCTATTAGAATCAAAATATTATTGTCAGAAATCACAAAAAACTTTCCCCATGAATTTAGGAGGAAATAAACTAAAAATAAAATTTGTCAAAACATTTTTTATTTATATTTGTCTATGACTATCTCGCCAGCTCTTTGGTTGAAAAATGATCGCTAAGCACCTATAGACATGGTCCAGTTGATGCACTTGGAACTCGGTGTTCTATAGGTTTACCTTATTTACCATTTTAGAATTTTAGATCACATCGTCATTTAATATCAGGTAAATTAAGGTGGTCTAAGTTGGTAAGCACGATAAACTTAGAGGAGATTGGATTTCAAGTCCAGCTGTCGGAACACACCACCAGGTGCTTGATTACAGATTTTGAACTGAGGGTAGTAACTAGCCAGGCGGACTTAGAAGTAGGTGGTAGAGCCACGCTTAGTAAGTGGTAGAGTCACGCTGAAGCTATTACTGGTTTCAGCATGAATGGGTGGGTTCGTCTGGGGTAGTACCAACCTTTCTCAGAAACACCGACCTAAAGTAACAGTGCTGGCATTGTTGCGTTTCGTTTAGTCAGTGAGAGCACCGGATAATCCACCTCCCCTACCCTTTCCCCACTCTCACTCCCCCAAATACAGGGTGGCAACGCAGTTGCTACTCTTCTAGTGTTGCAAGTGTTTATAGACGGTGGTGATCACTTAACATCAGATGACTCACCTGTTCGTTTGCCTCCTATGATATAAAAAAAAAAGTTAGAAAATGCAAATGAAATACATAAAAAAAAATTAAAAAAAATTCTGTCTGTACAAATAAATGTTCTTTGAAAATCTGCAGTACGTGTTAAGCTTAAGAGTTGGATTTGTCACAAAGTACCTATATACTACAGTTTCGTAAGCTCGCTGAACGTGGAACCGTGTCAAGGTGACAACATGAGTAATTAATCCAATACATATTGAGTATCCATGTCAGATGAATGTGTATTGAACGAGTTTTTATTCGGATCATAAACCTTGAGAAAGCTTTAGTTAGTCGCCCTCTCAAATAGACGCCAATGCGTTTATATTATTATGTCAGTTGTTTGGAAAGTACCACAGCTGATAGATAGTAAGAAAATAGATTATTTAAAAAAAAAGATAAATTTATTGTACTTTATCCGAAGGTAAATAAATTACGAGCCACCAAAAATGGTGCCTGCTAAATGACTTTGAATTATTGACAATTCTTAAGACTATAAAACCAAGTCACTAAGGAAGCTTTAGTCTAAATCACTATACAGGTTGAAATCTAAATGCAGGTTTGACCTGAATTGTATAATGGACATGTACGGTCTAACTCCGCGATGATTGATGTTTTTTTTTAATATTTGGCAACCAATCTTTCAGACTGCCATTGTTGACTAAGTAATAATATCACAGGTGTTTTGCGATCATTTCAATATTCTGACAAGATGGTTGCCCTCTTATGTAAAACTTTCCAGCGAGTTTTTGTAGCAACTTAAAATCCATGCTCCATTCATGGTATTATTTCTCATCCATTTCACATGTGCACAGTAAGCAAGCTATATTACATAAAACGTTACTAACATTACAAAATATAGAACCAAATAACAGAAGATTATGAATAAAATATAAAATCCACTATATGGCATTCTAAAATACCGCCAAAGACTTCGATTGATGTAGTTATGAATACTGTAGATAGAGTTTTTCAATAAAGTAAAAATTTGTGATGCAACCATAGTATGTTGGTAAGGCATTTTATATTGATCGCCTATGTAAATACCTCCTTCAAGTTACCGAGTACCGATGGGTGTGTTCCAGCAGCTGCAATTTAGAGCCAGTCTCTCTCTTGGCTTACTGTATTCCAGTCTCAGCCCACACTATCATCTAATATCTAATGGGATTGTGGCCAAACATTAAAGCCCTATAAAGTGTAAAAAAGGATATACTCGAGTTAAAAAATCCAATTTTAACACCGTAATCACAATAATACTGATGTTAATAAATCCTGTTCTGTTACAGAGATACGAACCGTACGGTCTGCAGTACGAGCAAGCGGTGATCCGCAAGCCGTTGCGGGAACACGAAAAACCACAGGACCTCCGTAACGTACCGGGCACACCTGGCGTCGACTTTCCTATATATCACACAGTACCAGAAACCAGTTTCTCGTGCGCTCACGTGCCAGTCCATCCGGGGATGTACGCCAACGTTGAAACCGGCTGTCAGGTTTGCATATATCGATTTATATATTTTAAATTATTTTAAACGTTAACAGTGTGTATTTCTTTGAATCTCTAAGAATAAACATCATTTTTTTACCCTTCTTCCTTCCTTATACACTTATACTCCTTACTTATACACTTCTTCTTATACACATGTCATATTCACACAACCCATCCATACCTTTTTCGGTCTTCCTCTACTACTATATTCGTCCACCATTATACCCAAAACTTTTCCAGTTACATGGTCTTCACTACCTATTACTCCTCAACTTCTTTGTCACTGGTGCTAATTTCAAACTTCTTCTAGCAAACTCATTCTTAATCTTATCTATTCCAGTTACATCATACATCCACCTTAAAATTCACATCTATACCACATGTAGTGTAGTATCTCGCTTTCCTATATCTATCTCTATACTGTCTTTTGAATATCCTAAGCATATGTACTGTAAATAATATACTCTTTTGTTCACTTCTTTTAACGTGATGAACACAGATTTAAACCTTATCTGTTACTATGAGTTTATAAGTGATGTTTGTAGAGTGTTCTACAATTTGCTATATATTTTTTCAGTATACGAAAATAATGCATGGTACAATTATAAAGATGTCCACAAAGTATATATAACCAAAATACATTTATGTTCATTATTACATTTGCAAAAGTTATTCATTGTAAGTTTATTCGCTTTGTGCCCTTTGTTACATGAAGCTTAACCAAAGGGTGGGGCATACGCGTACACCAGGAACAATCTTCCCCTCATGTAGCTGTTAATCAAAGGAGAACATCTACAGATCCGAACGTTTGTTCTGGAGGAATGTAATTTTAATTAAATGACTATGGAATAGAGAGTGGGACATTGGAAAGAAAATTATTGTACACATTTTATACAGTTTATCAATTAATTAAATACACTCATCAAAAAAGTCTAAGCAACATGTACTAATTTAAATTTTAGGATGGTTCTTCACATTATAACGTTGTATTTTATTTTTAAAATAATATCTTTAGAGTTCTATGATGTAAAAATAACAGCTGTTGTCTTTATAAGTTCTTTTAATAACAGAAATGAACAATATTAGAATATACTGTAGAAACTAAGATACATAAGAAACTAAACTTTTTTCTTACAAAATGAAATTTCTAAAGAAAATGTATTTATTGTGAAAGATTAGAACAATTTAATACAAAGTATGGGCTCCTCTGCTATTCAGAACTTGTCGGCAACGATTATTCATTGAATTAATGAGACTGTTTATGTCATCTTGCGGTATTCGCTCCTAATGGAATTGTAGCAAATCCTTCAGCTGTTGGGTTGTTGTCGCTCCGTCCAAGTCCTTCAAAACACGTCTCTGGAGCATGTCCCATGCGTGCTCGATGGGGTTGAGATCTGGCGATTATGCAGGCCAGGGCAATACCCGGATGTTCTCCGTTGCAAAGTATTCACTAGTTCGCCGAGCTGTATGTGAACGCGCATTGTCATGCATTAACCTAAAATCGGAGCCAAAAGTTTGTGCAAATGGGTAGACATAAGGTCTGAGAATATCCTCAATGTAATTTTCAGCATTCATGTTTCCATTTACAAAAACGAGCTCAGTTCGCCTGTTCTTCGTAATACCCGCCCATAACATAACTGTTGAGCCGCTGTATGGATGAACTTCCTGAACGCACATGAGCCTTTCAGTATTTCCGGGCCGATGATACACTCGCACCCTTCTTGTATCAGGCTTAAACCCGAATCGCGACTCATCGGAAAACATAATTTTATCCCATTGTTCCTGGGTCCATGTTATGCGTTCTCTACACCATTCATATCGACGAGCGCGATTCCCGTGACGTATCGGTGGGCACCTGATTGGGCGTCAAGCTCGTAGGCCGTACTCATGCAGTCGATTTCGCACAGTTTGAGGACTTACATCAACACCACTTGAAATTTGTAGCCTTAAACTTATCTCTCGAGCGGTTAGCGGTCTTGCCGAGTGGTTGTACTCCTTTTACGGCCTGGATGCTGTTTAGCGGGTTCTCCTGTATTATTGTAGCGCTGCCAAAGACGACAAATAACGCTTCTATGAATGCCAAAATGTCGAGATACCTGAGATTGATTACTTCCCGCTTGCAACATCCCTACAGCTCTTTGCATTTCATCTGCGATCAAATGACGTCGCTTCATGACGTAAAGAATATCTACCATTTCAATTTTGTCCCTAACTTTATTTAAATGGTTGGTAAAATTATAAAATCAAGACTAAACGTAGCAATTAAAACTCACTTAAATTCAAACAAATTCGCAGTCATTTGAATTTTATGAAAAAACAAAACATAATCAAATTTTTTTTTACAACCAGCCAATATGTCATCAATAACAAAAAAGTTTACTTACCTACGCACTTTGTTTGAGTAAATACTTAGAAATTAATTAATATAAATGGTAAAATTTGTAATATCACGCATGTTGCTTAGACTTTTTTGATGTGTATATTAGGTCTTTACCTATGAAATAGCCATTTTGTATGAAAAAATTTAAACTAATTTTTTCATGTATTTTTTATTTATATTAATCGAAGTAATCACCCATGCAATCAATGCATCTTTTGCAACGCAGTGGCAGTTTATTGATGCCCTTCTTAAAGAAATCAGCTGGACGGGAGGCAACAAATTCTTCAAAGGCATTTTGTACTGTCTCTCGAGTATTGAATTTTTTTCCCGCCAAGGAGTTATCCAAATTCTGGAAAAAGTAGTAGTCTGTAGGTGCAAGGTCTGGTGAGTAGGGCGGATGACGGAGAACTTCCAACCCCAGTTCTTGCAACTTGGAGACCGTCTGCTGTGCAGTATGAGGGCGCGCGTTGTCGTGCAGGAGCAGCGGAGACGAGCGATTGACCAATGCTGGTTGGAGATGTGCCAGCTTCTCCATCATTGTGTTCAGTTCTTCACAGTACACATCTGCAGTAATGCTCACCCCGTTTGGTAAGAAGCTGTGATGAATCACACAGGCGCTCGACCACCAAACAGTAACCATCACTTTTCTAGGGGTAAGTTTTCGTTTAGGGCATTGTTTAGGTGCTGAACCAGGATCCAACCAACTTGCTGAGCGCTTGCGGTTATCAAGCAGAATCCATTTTTCATCGCAGGTAATAATGCGGCTTAAAATTCCTTCATTTGTGTGTCTGTTGAGCAGTGCAAGGCACGTCTCGACGCGTACTTCGCGCTGGCGATCATTGAGTTCGTGGGGCACCCATTTGTCAAGCTTTTTTACCTTGCCAATTTGACGCAAATGGACCAATATTGTTTTGACGCTAACGTTGAAAGCTGCTGCTAATTCAGCCGTAGATTGTGTATCATCAGCTTCTACAATCGCCTTTAATTCGTCATTGTCGACCAATGTCTTCGGACGACCGCGAGGTTCATTTTTCAGGTCGAAATTCCCAGAACGGAAGCGAGCAAACCAATAACAGGTGGTGCGTTGGTTTGTAGTGTTAGCTCCGTAAACGTCGTTGATGTTGCGTGCCGCTTGTGCCGCGTTGCTGCCACGACGGTACTCATATTCCATAATTACTCGAATTTTTAACGTATCCATGAGGGCAAAAAAGATTGAAATGCGATGAAAATGTAACACTAATCAATAAACAAATGACTACTTTTGGAAAAAGAATTCCATGTTTTTAAAATAAAATTAATTTGAAATTAGAATTCTTAGCCAAACAAAAATTATTTTGATTTGAAATGGCCAGTACTGCACAACGGCAATTTCACAGGTAAATACCTATTACATGATGGGATGCACAATATCATTACAAAAGATCAATATTAGATGTACATAGGCCGCTATACTACGCGTCGCCAGCCTGACGCAAGCCGCGCAAGCGCAATACGGTTGGTCACGCTTATTAGCATGGCGCTGACGCGAAATCATAAGTTTATGTCCTGCCAAATTACCGTTCAACGCGCCTAAAAGAGTTTTCACTTCAAAAATAAATAAGGGTTCATTCTTCTTAATTAACGTATAACTCTAAAATATATTTACGTACATAGGTATATATATATGTCTGTAAATAAACTTCAACATTGTTTGACCGATAACAATGAAAGTTAACGTTCATGCTATTTATTTCACAATAACTAGCTACTAGGTGGCGTTGGAATCGCTTCAATATCGGTCAGCCAATTGCCATTAAATTATATAAAAATTAAGTTGAAAATTCTAACTTCATCAATTTTCACTTAATCCGTTAACATTAGATTAACAGCTTTAGTTCTGATAACATTTTAGGACGTACATTAAAGTCGGTCAAGCGTATCAATTATTTAGCGAGGTCTGTGTACGCCACTCTGGGTAATGGAGCTGTATCGAACGTATACTGACTGGGGTTTATCGGATAATACTGAATATACCATTCAAAACAACTTTTATTTTTACCATCTTCTAAATTAATTATTTGCTTAAACATAACATGAAATAGGTAATTTAAAAATATCATATTACTAAAAATGTTCGTTCCTTACTTGCGTATTAAATTTTTGATGTAATAGGGTAAACTTGATTGTTGGCGTGGCGAGACGTGACGACCTGATGCTATGCGCAAGCGACTGTGTGCAATCTCTCTTGCCGCACTGAGCTCGCATACCTATAGTGTATACAGTGTTGTTTACTACGTTACACATGTGCCGCACATCTGCCAGGCGTCCCGTGACAGCTCAATTTTTTTGATGATATAACATCTTTAGTGATACTTTATACATACAGTGACTGTTTCAGTAGGAAGGTAAATTAATTATTCAAATTAAATAAGAAGATAAATTGAATTAATTTAATGTATTTGTATACATATTAAAAATAAATTTTATCTTTTTCCATTCATCACTATATGAATTTTAACTATGCCAAATTTCACACATCTCCGTGTTTAAAAGGTGCTTAAAAGAAGTACAGAGGTTTTTGTTTTCACGTATATATACGTAATTAATACGTAATACATACATATTGAATTACTTTCATATTCATTCATCATATAAACGATATAAATAATGGAACAAAATTACAACATTAATGTTATCGTTTAATGTAGTTGCTGACTTTGAAAACTTTCCGTTTTCCTATGCATTTGTTTTTTAGTTAAAAGAATGTAGCAATCATATACTGATACACTATATATATTTATACATATACTGGTGGTTTAATTTAATTATAAATTGCCATTGCATCTTGTGTGTGATTGATGATGAATGAAAAAGGTTAGCTGACACTACTGCTGAACGTGTTATACGAAAAGTGTATCCACCACATTACTACAACAATAATGTCACTTCAGTTTGTGTAATAGCTTTACAAGTATTTACGGTTTAGACGTTACGAAGTTATATTAATTTCAACGGAATTACATCGTGATTGAAATAATAAGTTCTCGTCAACAGCCGCCCGTCACCTTTGACGCTGGTCACGACTCCCACCGCGACAATGGTGTAAAACTTATTCAATTTACAGAAATTGGTCGACTCTTACAAATTTAGCGACGTGGAAATTTGACGTAAGAACATGATTATTCCCAACATTAACTTTCTTGATTCCTCGCGGGAATCGGTTATAACTCGGGTTATAATTGAATATAACTTAATGTTGAATAAGTTTTAATGTTGAATTCTAAAGCGCAATAAATAAGATAGGGGTGTTCAAATATTCAAATTTACTAATTATATTCGAATAGTTTGATTCGAAATTTCAGTTAAATATACAAATAATTTAAGTTTAATCTAGTCAGATAATACAATTTTTTTGTTATTGGGGTTATATTGTGTGTGGTGATAAATAATAAACTTATTACTTTCGATATTGTTTATTAGGTTTGACCTAATAATGCTCCGGACAAGACACAGTGGAGTAAACGACTGACGTCGTAGCGGGCCGCCGGACCGCGCTATTAAATGTGCGGCGTCAGCGCCACATCACTCACACGTTCAGAAAAAAACGTGAAAATTATATTTAAAAAAATACAGACAAAATAAAATATCAATACAAAACAATTTTACGGTTTACAATAAGAACAGTATATACAGTGTGTATATAGGTAATGTAACATATGAATGCTTTTACAATCAATAACATTTAATAAAAAAATATTTTACATTACATAAGAAATGGTTAAATAGAAATACAAAAATACAAATAGTTTATAAAAGAAAAACACATTATTGCTACTTGATATGAGATGCGCTAGATCAGCGCTTTCGCAACTAAATGTGCGGTGTCAGCACCACAAATTCAAATAAGTAGACAAGTATGAATAATTTTCAAATATTAAGTAATTATAATGAGCTATATTTTACCCACGGATTCACTTGATTTAGATTTGACTTATTATCCCTCGGAAACAGATTTTTCTCCGAATGAACGTGACAGTGTGTATGCAAAATTGAATACTGATCTATTGAATAGTTAAGACACGAAGGAATAACAAACGAACACACATATGTATTTATAAAATTAGAATAGAGTAACAATGTGTATTAGTCAGTACTAGGATTAGTATTTATAAATATACTAGCGGGCCCGGCAGACATGTCCCGCCGTGATTATAAAAAAATCCTGGACAAATTATATACCAAAACGTTCCTCGTGAATCACTTTATCCACTGGTGAAAACCGCATAAAGATCCGTTCAGTAGTTTTTGAGTTTATCGCGAACAGACAGACAGACAGACGCGGTAGGGGACTTTGTTTTATACTATGTAATGATAACTAATTATTACAGATTAACTGTTAAGTTTTACATAACATTAGTCTGTTTAATCAGTTATTTCGCATTTGGAAGTTTCTTTATATTTATAAAGAAATTTGATGACATAATAATTTAAGTTTCATCCCTTTGCTTTTCCGGGGACTGGGTATCCTGAAAAATAACAAAAGAGCAACAAAGAAAAGAATAACAAGAGTGGAAGATATAATAAAGCCAATTAGGGTATTTAAATGGCGATTAATAAGGTACATTACAAGTGACAGCAAAATATAATTGATAATAATTATAACGGGATGGTCAAAAGAGAAGAAGTAGACAAATTTAAAAGATGTAATGCTAACATAAAATAAATCGGTAGTGCAGTTTAACGACAGTAAACGCTGGCCTCTTATTCGGGATTGCATCAAGTATAATAAATTATAAAAAAAAAGTCGAGGCAATCATAAGGACTACCGACAGAAGTGAAAACTCAAAACAATTAAATAACAGTATTATTTTCTGAATTTTTAAATAAATTATAGTCTGAAATATTTAAGTTTCATAATTTGTAAATATTCTGTTTTATTTAATTAGTCTGGTTTTACGTTTATCGGCACTTCGTATAGGTGGTGCGGGGTGGTAGGGTGTCTGTACCCGACTGGATCGCGACCACCGTACACCAGGTGGAACACCCGCCATAGTGACACGTTTGGGCGTGTCGCGTTCCGGGATCAGCCGGTGTATATCCAGCAACCGGGGGGGGGGGCTGTCGCTTTCAGGCCGGCATGACAGCGGTGACCGGCGATAGATAGTATGTCTTTCGGTGGTCGCCATTGTTTTTGGATTGTACTGTGCTTACCATCAGGCACAGTACAGTCACTTTGCCGAGCTACAATAAAAACAAAAAAAAAAAAATAACAATTATATACCTTTTTACATAGTTTATTAATTACAGACTGCACAGGCTCAATACAAATGATCAATACTACATGTACACAGGCCGCTAGACTACGCATCGTAATTTTCACTTCAAAAATGAGATAAAAATATCATTTATTCATGATCAGATTGTATTCGAATATAACGGAAAGGCATTTGAATATTGTGATGAAAAGTAATCTGAAATATGTTTGAAAAGAACGAACCTTGTTATATCCCATTTGAATGGAGATGCACAGATTGTGAAGGCGATCGCATCTGCATCTTATATCGGAAAGCGGGTGAGAGTACGTACTCGTGACTCGGATGATATGTTGTGTTATGTAGTCGAATGAATAAATGAAATATACTGGGTTGCGAATGTTTTGATCATTTCTAAATCACGATATTTTTCTCCTGGATCAGTATTAACTATCGAAAATTTTATACAGAGAAGTATTGTGATATTAAAGATATAGATGAAAAAATTGATATCACTACATATTATTAAAAAAAAAGTATTCTTTCTGCCACATCTGTATGTTCGCGATAAACTCGAAAACTACTGAACGGATTTTCATGCGGCTTTTACCAGTAGATAAAGTGATTCATGATTTCTTATAAGCCTTTCGGTTTAGGCATATAATTTGTCAAGGTTTTTTTATTATCAGAGCGGGACAACGTCCGCCGAGCGCGCTAATATACATATATTTTGATATTTACGCAGGCCTGCATGACAACGGCGTCCAGCGAGGGATGGCGTGTCTCTCGGTGGTCGACATTGTTTTTGGACGGCAATGTGCTTACCATCGGGCACAGTGCAGTCACTTTGCCGTGCTACAAAAATAAAAAAAAAATTTTAAGTTAGAAATAATAAAGTTATCTAACTTTTATTATACACACATAAAGCGATAGCTTAGAGATGGCTAATTATAATTATGAAAATATACACTCCTCTTTATTAACTTACTAGCTCATTCTCGTTCCGCTTCGTTGGACATTAAAAATGACAAAACCACAATCAATTCTGCAGTCCGGTGAAGCTGTTAAGACCTTGCTAGGTAACAATAGCATGGTCAGTTCGAAAAAAAAAAACGCAATCAAATCCAAAAAATTAGTCTAGAATCCGAAAGAAGTATAGCCATTGGTCTATTTTGTTATGTTTAGTAGTTTCGAAGTGACTAAGGCTTAAAGGAGTTGTACTTACATTATATATATACATATATATGTATAGATTAGAATAGTAGAAATAATATGGTATTACGTATACAGAGGCAGTACTGCCATTGCTTTTGTGAGGCTTCATTACGACTGCTACATAATTTGAATTTGCAATTTAGAAGTCTCGATATTTACCAACTTTACGAAGTACGTAACTAGAAAACTGGGAACTTGTCTCGAGCATTGTTACAAACTGAAAAATAAACCTTGTAATTCTACTGTTTCGTGTCATTATTTGGGTTCTCTTATCGATTGATGAAAACAACAACTTGAACTTCTTGAAAGGTACATATTTGGTGTTGTTCTATTTCTTTATCTAAATCGTGTCTGCATTCCCTCGACGATTGTTTATTTTGGTATTTATTTACCTGGAAACTTCCATTCGTACTTACAGAGCAATTGCATTACGAATTTATTGGGCAAATGGTAATCAACTATAAAACGATACAAACAAGGAAAGATAAAAAACAAAGCTAATTTCTGCCAGTAACGTAGATTGTGTACTTGAAATGCAATCAATGTGGACTGTCCATTGCAATTATTCAGTTTTGGCGTTTTGCAGACATTAAATATGTCTGACGACATTTGCGCTTCTGATTTAACTTCACATATGACAATTATAATCGCTTTCGCATGACTATAGTGTTTTGTGAAATTACTTTTTGTTACCTTTTATCACGTATGCTAATTCACGAGTAATTGTCAAGCATACGTGATCCTCTATACTGTTTTACGTATAATTAGGAATAACATACTATTTTGAACAGGCGATGATACAAAAGCAAGAACCCGTGGCGGATCACAAATAGCGGTGATGGTCAGAAATAAATATTTTTTCATAACGATATATACAATAATATAATAAATAATAATACATACATACAATATGACTACATTTATAATGTATCACGATAGTCCTACTTTTTATATATTTACTAGTATATTGTCATGTTGATGATCCTAAAATAAATAAATTAATTAATATTTAAAAATATTTTCTGTCTTATCTGAAGATTGTTGGAGTGTTATTATTTTATTTCTTCCCCACACATGGCTTTTTAATAAGATGCTAACTGCAATGAAGCTATATGTATAACTCGTGAAAATTTAAGATGTGCTCTCGTGATATATAATAGGTTGGTGATTTATCGTATCACATAGTAAATATTCAGTGATATGTGCAACGTCTCAGTCCATCCTAACAGTATACACTTATTTTTTCAGTTTTGCATGGCTTAAGCGATACTGATATTGAAACGTTACCTTCTGCAGGCATACCACGTTTGTCACGACGGCCGTGAAGGTCACCAGGGTGCGTCTTTTCTCTGCACCAACGGGACACTGTTCGACCAAGCGAAGTTTGCTTGCGACTGGTGGTACAACGTCGATTGCTCGCAAGCTATTGAACATTACAAGTAATGATTTTGCTTTATATTTTCTAGATTTAGAAAGACATGATAATTTTGTCACGAGCTCCATACTGATGTAACGGGTATTATAGTGGCATGTTGGGTCGTGTCTCGTTTAAAAATACATACATCCAGTAATGGTTGGAATCTGTACCCAAGTGAGCTGTGACTAATGTACATGTACACGTGACATAGTGATAAAGTTATCACGGTAGCGGCTATCGGCCATATCACATCTGTGACGATTACTGTTATTTTTTATTGTACTGTGTTCACAATGTGCCACAGTGTAGGTTGGAATCTGTACCCAACTAGGCTGTTACAAATAAACATGTACAGGTGACATGGTGATAAGCTTATCATAGTGACTCTTTAGTTTGTCGCATTTAGTGATCAGCTAGCGGTAATATTTCATGTGACGTCTATGGTGGCGCTGTTGTTTTTTATTATACTGTGCTTATTGTTAGACACAGTGCTGTCACTTTGTTATAATAGTAGGCAGTGGTAAGCGTGTTTAGACACTGGGTTTATTACCGTAGGCATGAATCGTTGTGAGTAAGCCGTAGTTTTTGGTGGTGGAAAACATCGTGGTGAAACAGTAGTATGGTGATAGGGCTTTGTTTAATCCCACTTGGGTAGCTACCACTCTCAAGTTGAAAAACTGTAGCTAAGCACCTACGGGTGTGTTCCAGCAGTTCCACTTGAGAGACAGTTCCTCTAGCTTTAGCGTGTTTACTATCTTGGATCGCATTGTCATTTAACATCAGATGAGACTGTGGTGAAACGCTACACCTATAAAGTATAAAAAAGAATAAAATATTAAATTGAGCTATTATCATATTAGTAAATCTATATCCTCATATAAATAGGCAGAGATAAGACAGTTAAGTACATTTTCCTCCGCTGTTTTTTTTTTGTTTAGTTGGTACTGACGAGCTTTAGAGTTATAATTATTAAAAAAATGGAAACAGTTGCTTCTTTTGACATTGTTCTTCTCTCGATTCTACACTCTACATTCTTCATATTTCACACTCACTATGGCTATAATATACAATCATTGTATTATACTAAATACATTTTCACCATTAGGAAAACTAATGATGAAAACAGTTTTGTACCATTGTTGCATGTCGACCACTGCACTACAACTATTTCTTATTGAACTTATTATATAAACTTATTGATGGGTTATCCCACAGACTGAATGCAGATCCACTAAAGAATCCATACGTGCCGAAGAGAAAACCTGAACCGGAGCTTGTGCATGAAGAACCACAGCAGTACCACGTCCCTCACGGCATATTCTTTAGGAACGTTTAAGTTTTCTTATAATAATTGTTGTCACCCAGTACGAATCGTATTTACATACCATATTAAGACACACAACTGACGAATTTTGTTGATACATATATTAGAAATTATAATATTTATATATAAATATTTCTAAAAGCCATATTTATTACTGGCTCTTCTATTTAAAACAAAACATGCTAAAATGTACGTGTAATGTTTTTCTTGAACAATACATAATACCTTCTTTGCCAATACATACGATTTCACTCGTCTATCTATCAAACACTTGAAAAATGTAGATAACGAACAAGTTTGACATGAAATTTAATCATTAACGGTTTTTGTAGCGCTAATTGGGTGATAACAATGAAATAACAAATTAATTTATTTTCATATACATTTTATTATCATTTTCACGACATTTTTTCATTATTCATGGTAATTTTCACAATTCATTTTATACACATCCATCGTGCCATTGTTTAAAATTGTGATTTCATAACGTCTTATAAGATCAAAATAGTTATTTGAAGATTTCAGTAACTTACAATTTATTCCTTTGTTATCAGAAACGATGTACTCATACTATCAGTTAAAAGGTAAATCTTACTTTTATAATATTGTATTAGTAAACAGATCTGACAACTAAAACGAAATAAATCAATGAAGAATATTTAATAACAACTATTTCAACATTTCAGTAACTTACAATGTAATCCGTTGTTTTAGTTATTATCAGAAGCGATATATTGAATATTAATGGAGCGGTATATCTGATATTTACGGACAATATATTGTATTAGAAAATTGAAATCTGAAAACTGAGTCGGACGAAATCTATGAAGAATATTTAATAATAATTATTTCAACATTTTGGTAGCTTACAATTTCATCTGTTGTTTTAGTTGTTATCAGAAACGATTATTTACAATTTCAAATAATATTACTTTATAAACATACTGACAACTGCTGAACTATTATTAAAAATATAATTCCTTTCAGAATAACTTTCAGCTCTTATGATATTAATCAACATTTTAATTGTGATTCACCTTTGTAACAATCTTCATTCGTCTTCATTACATTAGTTCATACCGTTGTACTTTTTATGTCAAACATTATCATATACCCACATACTGTTTCATTTGCTTCCATACATATAATTAATAATCTGTATTGCTCAATATTAATAATGACGATAGATATCGGTGATTGATTAAAAAGATGATTTCTTGTAATATACATTTGTAGAAATAAAATGTCTATTTTTTAATGAGTGTTTTGTTTCAATTATGCGGCAATTTATTACGACTGCAGACATCATGGCTGCTATTTTACGGCTAATACATTAATTATCCCAATAAATTATTTTGTGCTTTGTTTCTTTAGGAATTATTTGTTTCATCCTTTTATATGTGTTGCGCTAATTTGTTTTAAATTTATCGTACATATGAAAGTTATTGTAGCTGTAAATCTTTATAAGTTTTATTTAATCATTATGAAACTTCGTTGCGATGATGTCATCACACTGATTATGCCGACCGTACAATGGAATCGTATATGTTTTCGAATCGTTCGTTCCGTTTTTGTTCAAACTAAAATTAATCACGTACTCTTAACTTTGACAAGTTCTAAAGAGTTTTATTTTTTTAATGCTGTGCTTAAGCAGACGTAAAGTTTAGGTGTCATATATAGATTGGTAGGGTAATTGCACACGGTAGTAAATACTTATTGTTATTTCAATAATTCAGTAGTAAGAGTAGTGCTATGCGGCAACGCCTACACTAAAACAAGTGTAATATAATACTCCTGAATTGTCGGAGACGGAAAACACTGCGATAACGTCATAGTATAGTGACAGGTATTTTTGTATGCTCCTGTGCTATTGCCCTTGAGTTGAAAATCAATCGCTAAACACTTTTAGACGCTTTCCGATATATATCTGCACTTGAGAGCCAATCCTTAGTCATTTAAAAAAGGTTGAGTTTTTCATAATAAAAAACTATTTTTTGATTTATGTTCGATTACTTGATCGTCTCATTGTTATAATTCTAAACGTATCATTTTACTACGAACGGGTGATTCGACTGACAAAAATAGGAAAGGCTTTGAACCCTGTTTAAATTCACGCTGACAGTGGATATACGGTAGCCGGTTTTCCATTGCCATTCTGTCGGCGGCGGGCTCAATAATTGACGCCAAAACAATGTTGTTGGTTAACGCTAGAGGAAATAAAATTCACCTGTGCCAATACCGACGCAGTTTGCGCTGGACACCCGACGAATTTCGGGCCCAGTTTGAACGCTTCACTAATTGAATGAATGGTTAAATTTTACTAAAATAGGCGATACATATTGGTGATTCAGTATTTCGCTGAATTATCGTTACAAAAATAAACCATTTTATTGATTTAGGTACTCAGAAGGCACTTATGAACATCAAACTTCTTCCACCGGTCCTGGAATCAACAAATAATTGTGAAGAACTGACAAGAAGCTCGATTGGATTTGTCTTTCGTTAGTATTGTTATTAGGAACAACTCGCCACTGAGTCTGTGTTGTGTCTTTATAAACGTAGATACTATAAAAATATATATATTTTAAAATAAACTATTTGCTTAATATTTCCGAATTATTTCGTATAGGGCCCGGGCTAAATCTTAACGACGTTAATATTCTTTTACATTGTCCGCAACCATAATATAAATTATAACGTTTGTGTAATGATAAGGAGTTATTAGTGTAAAGTTTGATCAAAATCTATTTAGCAGTTCTTGCGTGAAATAGTAACAAACATACATACATTAATTGTAGCAAACATTCTCATTTATAATATTAATTGGATTAAAACTAGGTGAGTATTTTTTGACGTTATTTAATATTATTTTTAGCGACTTTTACAGAGAGGAATTTAATTCCAGATATTATTATCGTTTATATGTAATGATTCACAATGTATATTATTAACCTTTGTGCCAGTGATATATAAAAACCCAAGATGAAGAAGAAGGTGAACGTCTCAAAACTGTTTGCATAAAATGAGTGCACAATTGAGAATTCACCTCTTTGGACTTATTGTACACTGCTTTGTAAAAACAACTTTAAATAATTCGCGGAAGGTTGAATATGCAAGAACATAAGTTTATAGTATAACTGTAACTAATTTGATATATCGGTGAGTTTTTGGGAACAGTTTTGACCGTTACTTTTTTCGAGTTTGACATGGTGTTTTAATTTATTGTCCGGCAGATCGATAATGCACCTCATGAACTTATTATAAAACCTTGTGCTTAGTTTCACTGACTATATGTTTGTGTTTTATCTAGTATTAATATTATGCCGGTTATTTATAAAATACGGTCAATGTAAGAGTTTGATCGGTACGATAGATTATTATAATGAGATATTTTTTGAAGTGAAAACTTCGTTAGGCGCATTGAGCGGTATTTTTGGCAGGAGATAAACTTATAATTTCGCGTGATGATATGCTAGTAAGCGTGACCGTCCGTACGCGGCTTGCGTCAGACTTGAGACGCGTAGTGTAGGGGCCTGTGTACATGACATATTTATATTCTGCATTGAGACTGTGCAGCCCATGATATTTGATTAAGTAAACGTATAAAAAATTATATAATAATTGCTCCGAGTGACAATAGATCTTAAGACCAGGCTGATGTTAATAATTTCTATGAAATATAAATAATTCACACTATAATTGATTTACGAATACAACAGAAAACACACACCCAAATTATTTCATCGTTCTGAGTTTTTACTTCGGTCGGCAGTTCTTATATAGCCTCAACTTTTTTCTGTATGTGGTAATCAACGCTAAATGTTTTCCCAGTACAAAATACGAAGTGGACAATTTTCCTTTGTATGTTATTATTCTTTTGATATATATATTTTTTAATATTTTACGCTAAATCCAAACTTCGGCTGCTATAACGGAGATAATAAAAACGCCGGAAAATATTCCTTGGTCATACCAACTAGTTCTATATTTCTAAGTTAAATATACGGTATATAAATCATTATAGCAACGTCTCGACAAGAACATATTTCCCTGGTGGAGTGTTTATTAACATGGTAATTCTGGGCATAAGTTATTTTATAAATATGATCACCAACACATGTAACATTTTCTTATTATTTATTGTTATGGAGCCTATTTTATATAATAAAAAAAAAGTAGAAGTAGTCATAAGGACTGCCGATAGAAGTAAAAACCAAAAATAATGTTCTCTTTCAATTTTGGAATCGATTATAGTCAGAACTATTTAAATTTCATAATGTTTACCTCCTGCCAAAAATCGCTTATGCGGCTAAAGTAGTCTTCAATTCAAAACCCTTTATTAACTGTTTATACTTGCAGTATTCACGCAACCATTCCTATATAATATAAAGGAGCATACACACAAAACCGTTACATCTAAAGAAGAATATGTACACTTCGGTTGTAATAAATATTTGTTGTAGCAAATAGTTGCGGTATAACAAAATTGATAAAACGGAAATATTCTTCGCAGAAAACACGTATAAAATCAATATAAAAATTTATGTGTAACTTCCATTGATACATGCCTTACTTTTTTTACTAAGGAGTGTATTAATACTGGAAACTAGTATACGTTATGATCAACGTATCCGACGAATAGATATTTATAAAAAACTAGCAGTGCCCGCGA
Source organism: Antheraea yamamai (assembly GCA_036509395.1). Classification (NCBI taxonomy): domain Eukaryota; kingdom Metazoa; phylum Arthropoda; class Insecta; order Lepidoptera; family Saturniidae; genus Antheraea; species Antheraea yamamai. The sequence continues at coordinate 20,257,031 of AP028436.1, read as the reverse complement.
CTCCGTCCGCGTGGAATCCATTGTAAACAAACAGTGACTAATAAAATCATTTTAATATATTAAGTCTATTTACTTATCTACTTTTCTCTCGTACTATAATCGCGTCGTCATTAAAATTACAATAACTTTAAATTACAATAACTTTTGCGTGAGTGAACCGATTTTAATGAAACGAAGACTAAATATTACTCGAAGATATACTTTATAATCTAATTGAAAATAATTTATCGAGAACACAGTACTTTAGCAGTAGTGCGTGTTCAAATCAACCAGACAGACATTTCTAAAAATGATTGAATTGTATTTTATTACTTAAGTAACCTTAAGTCACCTGTAACAATTTTTTTCTCAAAAATCTAAAACGTACAGACACGTTACAATTACATTCTTATTACATGTATAGAAGATTAAGAAAAAAATTATCCTTATTTTTAAAGTGAAACTTTATTCCATCGCGTCAAACGTTTAGTGTTTATAAGAATCATAATATACTAAAGTTTTAATAATTTTCTATTCAATTAAGTTATCGCGATTTTTTTTAGATAAGGACCGAGTGTCTCAGAAATAAAACTAAAAAAAAAATCGGTCCAAAAAAATATCCAGTAGTTTTGCCCGATGCGTGTACAACGAGATACTTCTATCACTTTGTTTGTATAGATAGAATCAGTATACACCGAATTTATTTGCAATTTCCAAATTAATTAATACAGAATAAACTTTAAACATACAAACAGCTAAATATCCCTTCGAGGAGTTGATAAACTTTCCCAACTGTGGTTTACATTCTTGTAAATATTAACAATAGATTCTTGGGAATAAATAAATTTGAAACTTTTCAAGAGTAAAATAATACAAAACCTTCGCAACGGTGCGGCTTTTCATTAAAATTCGTTTGTTTTCAACGATCATTATCGATGTATAAAGTTTTTAGCAGGATCTTAGCCAGTCATGTAGAGGCTTTTATATTTTATATTCATAATCTTGTGTTATTTAACTTTACATTTTGTAATATTGGTGGCATTTTACGTAATATAGTTCGGTTATTGTACACAAGTGAAGTGGATGGGAAATAATACCACGGTGCCATTAATTTTGAGATGCTACAAAACTCTCTAGAAAGTTCTAACAAGGGACCATCTTGTTAAAACATTAGAATTGTTGCTAGGTACTTGTAATGGACAATGGTAGTGATAATCTGGTATATTGGTTACCAAAAATAAAATTAAAAAAACTATGTATACCGTACCACATTTTGTACTAGCGTATACGTACGTATACGTAACGTATTTATAATGTTAGTTAGGTTTCCTCTATCGTATCTCAGGTTTTATTTATATTCTTAGGGATAATAATGCCGGTCACTAAGAGTCTCACTGCTTGGCGAAAGATTTCTTCCCAAAGGAAGGTGCAGGCGTGATCACCACACCAGACTATAAAGTATTGGCGACTTTGCACATATAAACAATTTACAGCTTTGATAATTTTCACACGTACGATGGTACTATAGAGACACATCTTAGGGACAGATTTCCCCACGATGTTTTTCTTCCTCTTTAGCCGATAGCACTACCAATTGAAAACAGTTAGTGTGGGCGCATACCGAGGTATTCATTGGTACACGGCAAAGTATAAACATAAAATCGATATTTGTACGGTCAATCTTTTTTCATAAACTTATGTTACACTATATTCTATGACTAGTTGATACACGCGACGTATGTTGCGTTTTTATTATCTTAATAATATATATTTATGTACAGATGAAAAAGCATATGAGTCATTACATTTCATAATGAGCTAAATCCAATTTTAGTCGTTCCTAATATTTTATGTTATTTTTCAATATCTTCAGATTTTGTACATGTAAAATATGAAAATCATAAAAAAAAACTAAAAACCTCATGAACGGCAAAATTTGAACTTCGTTCTCGGTGTATAAAAACTGGAAATCTTAAAACAACGAAACGTGTTATACGACCGCTTAAAATTGGATTTCGTTCATTTTGAAATGAACAATGTTATCTGTTTAATTCACTTCTTCTGCGCATGAGGAATATACCGCTTGCCCCACTTTTTCACAGCAAGAAAACGCACATTGCTGAAAAATTGGTGTTTATAAGTGAAGAAAGTCAACCTCTAAAATGCACAAAGTATAAAACAACTATCGTTGGAAATAAATGAAAATGTCGGGTAGTTATACTGCGACGGCCCATATAATGAGTGACGCTTACCGTGTTGTTGACTCACTCTTTCGGTGGCCGTCATATCGTGCGATAGCTCTGTCCGATATCGTTTTCGTTATTTAACGAGTAATTAATTGTAAGAATTTATTGTTAACAGTTTATATCGAAATTGGCCAGTTCTCTGTTTTTAATAATTAATAATTGTTCAAAATAGCTAACGCTATATATTGCTAATTTATTTAAATACTATTGCAATATAATTTGTTTATACAAAGTTTGTGATTTATGTATATCAAACAGTTAACTGTGAAACTAAATAAACACAGACGCAGTCACTCAGAACTTGACGCTTAATTTGATTGGAAAATTTACCAACTTTCGTAGAGCCGTCGTGTTTAATAATCACAGACCATTTATGACTGGATGTGAGTTTTCGAAAGTTTTACTCACATTAAACATGAAGCATATAACTTAAATGCTATATCACGATTGTTGAAATATGACAGAATTTACTATTTGTCAGCATTTTATTGTTTACTAGCTGTGCCTGCGACTTTGTCCGAGTGAAACCTTATGGACATAAACAGCGATTAATAAATTCATCTGAATGCATTAAGTCCATTTACTTATATACTTTTCTCTCGTATTTAAGTCGCGTCGTCATTAAAAGTACAATAACTTTTGATAGACCGAACCGATTTTAATGAAATAAAAACTAAATGTTACTCGAAAATATGCTTTAAGATTTTCTTGAAGAGGTTTTATCATAAACGCAGTATTTTAGCAGTGATGCGTGTTCATACAAACGAACAGAGAGACATTTCTAAAATTGATTGAAATGTATTTTATTACTTATTCCCAGAGAGCAGCAACGATTTTTGAAGTGACACTTCTTTATCGACGTAGGGAGGAATTTTAGAGCATGTAAAAACGTATGTAACGTTTTTCGGTTACGCGCCATCTTAATTTCTGTACATTTTTCCGTTACGCGCCATGTTTATTTCTAAAGGTGCGCTCACAATGATCAGATTCCGTTTTTTTTTCTAAAGGTGCGCTCACAATAATAAGATTCCGCTTCTTTTTTCTGTAAAGTTGTAAATATAGTAGATCATTTTTCAAAAAATGATGTCATAAAGAAGTTTCACTTCTTACGTGTGTACACTGATACACACACGTATTTTTTTTTTCAAAATACTAAAAAGTACAGACACGTTAGATTTACATTCTTATTATATGTATAGATTTAAAAATACTAACATACGAGTAATAAACTTGAACATACTGTTATTGTACGCGGTTATTTCCGAAACAGCTGATGCGATTTTGTCTGCGTCACTTTGATAGGATTATCAATATATGCATCGTGGTAGCGATCTAGTCTGGGATAAGCCACCACTCCCAATACCCATTATGCTATCACGTCTAGCCATAAAAAGTCTGTACATTTAAAACGCATCAAATATAATTAAATGAATATCGGAAAAACTGTACGCTTTTCCGATCGCGGTGCACTTCAGGGCTGAAGTATTTATAACGTTTAATTGAATTAATTTTTTTTCAAGCACCATACGATGTGCAAATGTCATCAGTTTTTAATAATTAATATACATAATTAGTTGGGGAATATTTAATTACGTAAGTAACTGTTGTATGGATATGTTATTTTAGATTGAAAGACTCGGGACTCGATAACTTTTGATCAATATTCTAATACGAATGCAATACAGTATAATATAAATGATAGTTTGATGTATATTTGCACAGCTCAGATAACGTAGTCTTAATTAACAATCGAGATAATTTTAGTGTCACAAATAAATAAAAATCTGCTATCCTATATTTTAAGTTCTGTAGCACCGATAAAACACTTAAGTAATAGCGTGGTAGGTGGTAGAGTCACGCTGAAGCTAGTTTGAGTGAGAACTAGTTTGAGCATGACTGGGTCGGCTCGCCCGGGGTACTACCACCCGACCCACAGAACACCGACGTGAAGTAACAGTGCTTGCTTTGTTGCGTTTCGTTCGGTCAGTGAGAGCGCCGGAGACCCACCTCCCCTTCCCTCGCCCCTCACTCTTCTCCCCAATAAATGCTGGCAACGCACTTGCGACGTTCCTGGTGTTGCTAGTACCATCAGGAGACCGGCCTGTTCGTTTGCCTCCTATAATATAAAAAAAACAACACTATAAGTACGGTTGCGTACTGAGCTCCAATGGTCATTGTCATTTTATTTAAGGTTAATTTATTAAGAATCATTTTAAAAATAAAAGTTTGTGAATTAATTGAAGTGAAACTTCTTTATCGGCGTTGGAAAAAAATTTACCGTCACATTTTTCGGTTACGCGTCACATTTTTCCGTTACGAGCCATCTTTTTTGTATTCATGTCTATGATAATAAAATCCTTTTGTTTAAACTTTATCTAATTTAACTTTATTTAACCAATTTCTGGAAAGTTGCATATAGATCATTTTGCGAAAAATATTTTAATATTTAAATATTTTAATATTTTAATATTTTTCGGTTACGCGTCACATTTTTCCGTTACGAGCCATCTTTTTTGTATTCATGTCTATGATAATAAAATCCTTTTGTTTAAACTTTATCTAATTTAACTTTACTTAACCAATTTCTGGAAAGTTGCATATAGATCATTTTGCGAAAAATAAGGCCTTAAACAAGTTTCACTTCTTACGTGTGTACACTAGTACACGCACACATTTTTTTTTTTTTTTAAAGGAACAAAAGACTTCAGTTATTTTTCTCTTGTGTTAATGTAGATTTTACCTATCTTTCGATAAAAGTATTTATTTCTGGAAAAATCATGTCCTTTTCCGTACTCCAGATGACGTGAAGCGTAACAGAAAAAACAAACAAACTCTGTTTCGCCTTTATATTAGTTGGGATACTAAGTTCATATGGTAATCCCTAAGCGCGGATAGCACTTAGCTGTAAGCTCTCTTAACTGGACAGTCCAAACGTACATACATACATCATACTATGAAATGCATTCCCAGTCGGCATTACTACAGACTAATTTGAGTAACTACGGTTATTGCATGTAACATATACACAAATAGAGAGACTGATTGGAATAGACGCTCTTTAATAAATTGATTGTTTGTTCGTATGTAAGATACGGAGGTTATGGGTTATATATATTTTAACCCTAACTCATGATCAAAACAAATAATCAGTCCTAATTAGCGATCCGTAACGGCTTCGCATGGGTGCAACGTATTAATGTAGTGTTGAAGTGTCTAATGAATTTAATATTTTTTTTGATTCCTTGATATCATTACATATTATAAACCAAGTCCTGTGCTAAGTCTGTCTGCCTGTCTGTTCGTGATAAACTAGAAAATTACTGAACGGATTTTCATGCGGTTTTCATCTGTGGATAAAATGATTCATGAAATAGGTTTAGGTATATAATTTGTCAAGGTTTTTTTTATTATCCGGACAGGTCAACGTCCGCCGGTCCTGCTAGTAAAATAAATATAGAATCTTAATTATACAGACATTTGGTAAATGGCACTATTTTCGAAATCTAAACTTTTTAATTTTGTGACTATTTTTTTTTCACATATAAAATATATATAACCTATATATAAAATATATAGAAAGGTTTAAGTATATAATTTTACAAGGTTTTTTTTTATTATCAGGGCGGCATAACGTCCGCGGGGCCCGCTAGTTATCTATAGTTTATGAATGGACCCTAAGAATCCTGTGATTTTGCGTCACCGACCGCTACCGAAGTCGTCGACATATTCGTGACGTGCAATACGTCAGACTAGCGATGTGTAGCGACGCGTTTTCATTACTTTTTGTTGTTTTGGTTACTAATGCTTCCTTCTTTCTATGACTAGATTCAGGTTTAACTTTTTTAGGTACACCACGCGTAAATAAAATCAAACGTTTTTTGTTGCAGTGAGACATGGTAACGGTCAATTAACGTCAACTATAATATTTAAAAGAACTAAGGAAACACATATACAAACGTTAAAACGGAATGTCATTCGACGTGACATTTAATCAATTCACAGCCCACATTATCTCTTGAAAATCGTGACTAAATTTTCTTCAAAAAATATCAAACTACGCAGTTCGTAGTAAATATGTTTTTCACAAAAATAATTTTAGATAAAAATCGCTATTTATAACTCAGCATTCAGAACATTCGAGAATGATATTGAGAGAAACCGAAAAAAAGAAAAGAAAGGAATATTAAATAGACCGCCTAAGGTTAATATTTGTATTGAAATTATTAATACAGGTGGGAGTTTTTGGCAGGATCTTGGTCTAGCATATAGTGGCTATTATTACTTTTATTATTACATTTTATTCATAATCTTATGTTGTTTGACTCTATATTCTGTATTTGTGACATATTACGTAAGTTCGGTTATTGTGCACATGTGAAGCGAATGGAAAATAATAAATACTATGGAGTAAGAATTCTGAGATGCCACAAAAAATCCTTGAAAAATTCTAACAAGGGGGTCACCATTTTTTTAGAACATTGAAATTATTGCAAGACACTTGTAATATTGTCATTCCACAATGGCAGTAATAATCTAGAAGATTGGTTGCTAAAAATAAAATATACAGCTGAAATAAAATTATGAATTATATTAAACTAGCGGGCACAGCGGATGTTGTCCCGTCCTGATAAAATAAAAATCTTGACAAATTATATACTTAAACTTTCCTCGTGAATCACTTTATCTACTGGCGAAAACCGCATGAAAATCCGTGCAGTACTATTTGAGTTTACCACGAACAAACAGACAGACAGACGTGGCAGAGGACTTTGTTTTATAATATGTTTATATTGGATTGTGAGATCATTTGACATCCTAACTAATATTATGAATGCGAATGTGTATTTGTTTATTTATTTTGGTAGAATTTCACGCCTTAACTACTCAACATATCATGAAATTTAGCGTAAACATTACTAAAGTTACAGAAAAGGACATACGGTAATTTTTGTCTAGCAAAAAATACTGTTGCTGAGGCATAGGTCAAATACATCTGAACGCGAATAAAACTGCGGGCAAAAACTAGTATTTCATAAGTGCCTATATGTCAGTATGTTTGTCCATCAATCAAGGTTAAATAAATTCTAATAAATTTAATCGTCTAGTACTTTACCGAAGATAGCGTTCAACTGCAGCCAATAAGAATTTATGTGTCTAAACGGCGCATGTAAAATTATTAATTACAATTTGTAATCTTCGTGTAACAGTTTCTCAAGAACGATTCTGCTTTCAATGTGCAGTTCTAATTACCGCAGATCATCCTCTTAGCGGCATCCTACCAAATTAATACGCTTTATTCTCCTGTACTTTTGCATTGTAATTTATAAACGGAAGCGATTTAAACGTAAGCCCCTTTTCACTGTAATAATAAACGGTATTTTGAAGAATTTTATATTCACCACGACTCAGTTTAAATAGCCGTCATAAAACATACAAATGAGACATTTAATTCCCGTGCAAGGCAAGTTTGTATATTGCGTACGGGTTTTGCTTGATTCTGAATGGTAACGTTGTTTATTGTTACAACATTTATGAGAACTCGATGCTCCAAATAAGCAATAAATGAGTCAACGATCGTGGAAATCAGGATGTGTTCCAGAGAGAAAGTTCCCAGTAAAACAAGTTCGAACCACAATGAGTCTCAGAGTACATTGTATGAGTTTCACTTCAGCTGTCACTGTTGCTTGAATGGCTGAGACTTATCTATATTAAAGTTGCGCTACGTTTTATTTTTTCTACAGAAAAACGTAATTATATGAAGCTTGGACCCTTCGCCGGATTTAGTGTAGAAAACTTTATTCAAGATACCGAAAATCTATATGTGAGCGAAGTATTTTTTAAATTATTTGTTTAGTAGCTATGGAGAAGTAAATTAAGCTATTAATTTAAAAAATGGAATCAGTTTTTGCCTCTTCATTACATTAATGAGGCAATGCCTTTGTTTAAATGTTTTTATTTGTCGTATTTCACGATCCCTATTAATCTATAATATTTATAAACTATTTATCAAAGAAAAGCTTTAGGTTACTAAAGTTTTTTTAGTTTAAATGTTAATTTAAACTAAAAAAAATATGGTTGATTATTAACCACTGGACAACCACTAGTTGTATGAAATACATTCGTCTATTGAAGCAACTAGCGTGCCATATCTTGTAAGTTGATAGTACTATATTACCTTTGACGGAAATACCAATAACAAATATAAAAATTTCTAGTGAATTGTATACATTTTTATATACAAGAAGTCTACTTTTACTTGAAATTTGAAAACATTAATTTGATATTTTATTAAGTAATATAAGTTATTGATATGAAAGAATTTATGAGCATAGTCCTGGAAATATATTGTTTGATTTAAATTTTACTTTTAATACCGCTGATATTATGTAGAAACGCGATATGTCGATAACTTGCGCCAAGTGGTAATACGTAGGGATTAAGCGCCTCTATTAATATACGTATTGTACAGAACGAAGCCTCTTCAATTCAGCCGGGTATATTGTGCTTAATTTGAAATAATCGCCTAATTCACCATGATCTATATCCAACTGGCTTCGCACGCAAAACAACCAGAATTTGAACTGGATTTGTGGCGCACGTTGTTCTGTTATTTCCACAATGCTGAATGCGGTTTAATTTGCTCATTGTATTTTGTGCTAATATTTATTTTAATGTGAATTATAATTTTAAAGAGGTGATATTTGTTTGGTATCTTTCAGTAGAATTTGAAGGACTGTACAAATTACATTTCCTATCTCTTCCGTAACACAACAACTCCCTATGGATTTTGTAGACGTAACTTAGAGACGAACTAAAAAGTTCGCAATGTCTTTGGTGTATGTAAAACTTTAGAACTAACTCTATCTAGCGTGTTCACTTTTTTTTATACTTTGAGTGTAATGTAAATACCCATTAAGCAGGTTGGCATGGAAGTGACGTGAGTGAGAATAATCTGTAGACATCTGGCTAGTTCGTAACTTGAAAATCTATCACCATGGACCTCTTTTTCCTCTATGGTTTTGGTTACTAGTGAATGAAAACATTTTTACTGGTTGCAGATTCTGTAAATTAGTATGCTGCTATTGGTTTAGTACAATCGTCTATCGAATTATTTGCTTTACGATCATGTTTGGTGTACTGTTTTAGAACACTGTTTTGGTGTAATATTTGTTATAAAAATAAGTACCACATCTATATTAGGGGAATGGATAGGTCAGCCCATTTCAATATTTTTTCTAAAAAAGTTGCAATGAACGTCACATAAAGTTCTAATGTTTGACCAATCCAGTATTTCCATATCCAGACTATTAGCTGTACAAGGTGAGCGTTGTTCCCTCAGGTATATCCTCATAAATCGCACTATAAGGGCTGGTTCATACACCAAGTGCTATATAAGCTCGATAGATCCCCGCTTATCTGCCTTTAGTGTATCCCCTGCTTATTTATGAGTCTCCATAGACCATTCATTTGGCAAGACGTTACAGACTTGTTTGGTTCATCCCCCTATTTTTATGGGCAACGGTGAGATAAAGTGTGGCGTGAGTCCCCTTGTGGTTTCGGATGGGCGTTGGAATCAATTGTGAGTGGTAAGGAATTGATGTGTAAGCATGTTAGGGGTAACTGGTATATTTTATGTTCTTTTCATCATGAGGTTCTTGGAGAAATATTTTTGCACGTTACGTTTACAAATGCATGCATATAAACCGTTGTTGAGTAAAAGTTTATATTGAGGGGGAGTAATATAAATACTTCGCGTTCTGTTAACACCTTTCGTGCCAAGCCACATATGCCTGACACACCCTTCAGGACTTTTGATAAAAAATAGATGTATTATTATACTTTTTCTTTTCGAACTCTGTACGATATTGACCTGACGAATCTTCACAGCTTCGCCGGTCTATATCACGTATTATTACACAATATTACATTATAAGATTATACGTAACATGAAATAAGTAATTCTTTGTTTTTTAATAGTATTCAAACCGTGTACCACCGGTGGTACACGTGGTAAGAAAGTGCGAACACTCGATTTCGCTACCCATCAACTCTTGTACTGCGCTATAAATGAAAATCGATTCTTACGGAGTAAATATCACAAAATAAAATATATGATTGCTATAAAAATTATAGATATATGTTTTGTAAATTGTATAATTTCAATGATAAAGAAAATAATTCAATAAATTACTATTAAAGGCAAAAAATATCCCAGGAGACGAAAATTCCTTATAAATAAATTAGTTCGATTTGTTGTAACGGTATATGAAATAAAAAGTAAAGCCGCATGAAATTAATTATTGATTTATAATTATTTATTTTTAATTATTTCATTAATTAAGTTTAGTTTGTATGAGTTCACTGTTGGATACAAGCTTCTTCGAAAAGTTATCACAAAATCTAGTTTCCAGCTTTTCATATATAGATTTAGCTAAAAGATGTGATAAACATAGGGCTCCCTCAAAGAATGCTTCAAGGGCCGGTTTTCTGTTACTGAAATCCAGCGGGTCCCTGCAACCTTCACTAGTTCTTCGGCTAAACTTCAACGAATACTACTTTTTAAAGTTAATAAAAATAAATTTAAAATTTTGGAAGTATTTGAATGTAGATGGACCTGTACACAAATTTATTGATAATATCAATATATCAAAGATTTACGACAACAGTAACGCTGACTTAGGAGAGTGATAGATGGTGTTAAAAACAAATGTGAATGACCCATGATAGCATGCACAAAATATTTTACTTCCAACAGAGTCTTTAGTTGTTTAACATAAAAAAACGCAATGAAACAAAATCTCAGTTATTTACGATAATCAGATGTTATTTTGTAAGGACTAATTCCGGGATTTATATTTAATATACAGGGGTTATTCTGGACGCGAATGCGGGTCGCTTACAGCGCTTAACTGCTGTTTTACAGCACCCTGTAGGGCCGTTGCGCGGCGAGCGGCCCAACATCCTATTTCATTTACGCCTAATTCGCGGTGAACATTAAAAATTGATGAAACCGAAAAATCTCTACCTCCATACTCGAAGCACCGTTGAAGTTTTTACACTGGAATTTGTTAATTAAATACTTGTGCGGGCGAAGATAAAATGGCGCCCATGTAGAACCATGACGTCATCCATAGTGACGTTATAGTTATGATTTGATCTAGCAACCTACCAAGACCAATCGAATAAAAGCGTTACTTGACACAAAAATTATGTACTGAATTAGTTACGAATTATCCGTAGATGTGACTAGCCCAACTGCCTGAGCGAGGATGCCCAGTGTCTCATCGTTGGTTGCCTTTTAAGGCATTCAGCCAAAGCTACTAATAACCAAGATGTATGAACAGCCGATACCTCCAACCAATGGTGTTTCAGAACGGGGTAAATAGTAGCTAGTCAATAGAACTACGCCGATATAGTCAATAGTACGGTCGTAGGTCAATAGTAATTCCCCCAATATGCAATTAAAATAATAAATAATTAGATTGCAAGTCCGAGAGAGATAGGTAAATGCCCATTTAACTAATAGTAGATATAAGTTCATGTCTCGTGAATTATAAGCGTGTCAGTGTATTGTATATTCACTAATGTAATGTTCTTTCTTGCTAAACATATTAAAAAAAAATATCCATTTATGGATGAACTTAAAAAAATTGAATTTGAGCCCTAATAAGGCGCTTATAAACGTCGAAACTGCCACCGTTTCGGACAAAGAACCCAATCATCGAGAAGGATGGCAAGAAACTCGAACGGGTTTATCTATTCTCAACATATGTATATATTTAAAACACTTTAAACGTTACAATCGTTTTAGTGTATGCACAAAGAGGAGTCATTTCCAGACATTTCAATCGTTCACATATTGATCCACTTTACAAGTCTATAATGATTTTTTGACACCAAAACCCGCTTGACATGCCGCTTAGACTTAGATCTTAAACAAAGCTATTGATATTATAAACGAGGAAACTTAATAATCTTTCACACAAAAACTAGTAAGCGGATTTTGATAAAACTACTGTATAGATTTCGTTCAATTTAATTAATTTTACTTCATAGAGACATAGTCCGTACCTAAAAAGAATTCTAAGAGGGTTATTAAATAAAAAGTTACAAAAGTTTTAAGAGACTACTATGTATTCGGTGATGTATTTTGTTGCCGTAGGAAAGTGGGGTATGTTGTGTGGTGCGTATACGCTGGAGAGGGGAAGAAAACGGACAACATTGTGTATAAATAAATTTTGTACGGAAATAATATTTTTGCTTTATTTTTTTATACTTTTCGCTCTAAATAAAATAGTTTTTTTAAATAATACTCAAAGTAGATGAAGTTGTAGATATAACTAGTAATTCATAAATCCCAAGAAGGCAGGTTGTAAAATAATGTTATTAGGAAATGAAGTGAGAATCAGGCCAGGCCATATTCAAATCGGCTATTGTTTGGATACGTGGAGATACCGTAGCTCAAAAACATTAGCATACCTTAAGCTAATAAGTAACGTATATCACGAATATCATAATATGTAAATTTGAGGCTAAAACTGTACGTATAAGAGAGATGGCGTGCATATGTCTAAAATTAGCAAAGCTTTGTCTGTTACCTGTCGCTTAAAAGCGTGTACAGCGCTTGTAATCTTATTGAAAACTCAGTCAAGCTTACTAACACAGATGTAGCATAATATACCATAATAATAAATGTTTTATTATAATTAAACGTCATAATCTGCACATGAAGAAACCATTTTATTTTAAAACTTTACAATGACAATCTCGGAGCGTCAGTACCATAGACAATTATAGAACATAAATAGTTTTACATAGAACAATAAAAAAAAAATGTGTGCGTGTACTAGTGTACACACGTAAGAAGTGAAACTTGTTTAAGGCCTTATTTTTCGCAAAATGATCTATATGCAACTTTCCAGAAACTGGTTAAAAAAAAAAAAAAAAACCCCTTTCTTTCTTTATGGCAAACAATTTCATTAATATATTAAAAAATAAAGTTAAATTAGATAAAGTTTAAACAAAAGGATTTTATTATCATAGACATGAATACAAAAAAGATGGCGCGTAACGGAAAAATGTGACGGTAAATTTTTTCCAACGCCGATAAAGAAGTTTCACTTCAATAATACGTAATGTCTGAGTATTGATGACGAATGTATATTTGAAACAGATAAAGAGAAGATCATAGGTGATAGTCTACTAGTTAGTGCTTTTGCTCGCGACTTCGCTCGGCCACATTAATTTCTCAAGATGAAAGGCACCATATGTCCATTTCTGTGCACCTGACAACACACGAGTATTGATAATAATACAAGATAATTGATTAATCAGTAAAGGCGTGATTTATAACAAACAAAGTCATATTCGTTTTGATAATATTAGGTGGGATAAAGACTCGGATAAGTTTTTTTAAAGATTTCTGCCATGAATTTCATTTTATTCCAATGTTTTTTAAGTGAAATATCTAATGACGTATTCTAGGTTAAAATTCGGTTGCACACGCCTTCATATAATCGTTTGTGAGGCTCAGATTTGATTTAGCGCCATCTATTAGGTCATGTTACGTACTATATTGGTAAATACGTATATCTTAAATATGTGATATTTCTTATGTTACCAGCAAATTTATTTTAACGCCATCTATAACCCATAGTTTAAAAATCAGTTGCAGTTTCTGATGAAAGAAAATATCGTGATGAATCCATAGTATTGTAGTAAGGATTAGCTTCCACCCTTACCTTGAAAATCTAGTACACCAACTGGTGCTTGGTGGCAGATTTTTAATTTTAGGGTGGTAGATAACTAGGCAGACTTAGTAAAAACCTTCACCATGTTGTGAGTGGTAGGAAGTTCCGACTCAGTTGGAAGGATTCGAACCAACATCCATCGACGCTGTGTCCTAACATGCTAACAACCAAGCCGTCATCGCTTCGAATAGTATTTGAAGTAAATTTACTAGAACACAATAGTTTATGAGAGTTTTTTTAACTAAGGCTTGTGTCTTCTTAGACGGTGGAAAAAAGTAAATTTACTAGAACACAATAGTTTATGAGAGTTCTTTTAACTGAGGCTTGCGTCTTCTTAGACGGTGGAAAATATACCAACACCGTGTCATCGTAGCTTCTAAATATTCAATTCCACATTTCAGCATCGTTACTGCCTCATAAACGCGTGTTATTGAATGCGTGCGTGATTCTGCTTAACTGGTATCGATTTAAAAGACCTAGCTTCGTAGGTAATCTGAAACGTAATACGAGATAATATTTTTTGGGGTTAAAATCGGATCTCAATTAAAGTTAATAAAAAATCCTTGAAAACTTGCTCCAGTTTCACGTTTCACTAGTTAGTTTTAATGGAATAAAATTAAATATTTGAAGAGGCTCCGCTTACCCCGCCTCTCGGGTTAATTTGCGAGCTCAAAAGTTCAAGATCCGGCCTCGAGTTCGGCTGATTAAAATTTTTTTATTATTTTTCTTTTCATATTAAAATACTGAAAATTTACCCGGTTTTATATTACCTTTGTTTAATCATGACAGAGTGGTAAAATTCGCTTCGCAATTTAAATAAAATAAATAAATAAAAAATGCGCAAATTTTATTTTGTTAAATCCGTCATAGTGTCTAGCAAACACTAAAATTGTGTGGGTTAATGACTGGCTTCCCATTTGTAGATTTCGAATAAGTCACTGTAATGTAATGCTCCTTTTTATATGGATTATATATATATCCATCGTCTGTTGAACAGCGGTAAATGGGTTATACGAAAGTCTTAACGGCCAAAATCCCACGGTATTTCTTTTTGTACTTACTGTCGGGACACAGGCACTGTTCACGTATTTCATCCATTCAATTGTAAATGTGAAGCTCTGTTAACAGAATATAATTCAAAGGTAGACTAAAAGGATGAAGAAGCGTCTGAAAATAATGTAATAGAAGAGAAATCCAACTAATGAAATATTTATTTATCACTAGCGCCCCGGCGGACGTTGTCCTGCTTTGATAATTTTAAAAAACCCTAAAAGTCAACCGCAGCGCCACCTACCGGGTCCAATTGTGAATCTAAACCCTTCTCGGATCCACTGGAATACGCCTACAAAATTTCATCAAAATCGGTCAAGCCGTTTAGGAGGAGTTCAGTGACGTACACACGTGCAGAAGAAATTTATATATAAAGATATAGATTTAGTAAATCTTACGTAGAAAGATGCTAATATGAAGCTGCATTTTAAAATTGAAAAAGTACGTATAAAGCAGTGATTTTTGAATTCTGAGTTTTCTTTGCTTTATTGCTCGAAGGTTACCTAATGAGAACCGTAGATTGTCAAAACGCACTAAACTGTAAATGTGTATGTGAGCTCTATATGAGGAAGACACCATGCTGTGGGCCTATAACGCGATATAACGGCTGCGAATGATCTGCACATCGACAACTCTTTAAATAGAGCATGCTCGCGCCTACGCCGACGAAATTATTGATCGCGCCGCCGTGGTAAGACGGTCAACATTGCTCCCGCATACTCGCCGTGGCCTCCCTCGGCAGCATCTCAAGCCTAGGTTCGATTCCACGGACGGAAGCCCTCAAGCATGATGCTAATTCGCTATAATGATACCGTATTCAGTAGTTCCATGCACACACTACACTGCACACTTATGAAGACATATGTGTCTCACTAAAGTATACATATATGGTTAGCTTAGCTCAAATGATTAGTTTAATTCGATTCGCGTTGAATCCAAGGCAACAGTCCAAGCCGAAGTTTGGCTACTGTGGCACCGAGCTTGTTGCTAGTCGTTTGAGTGCCCTAAGCGCTCGCCGTAAAAGTCCAGAGAAGCTGTGACATTCAGTTAGGTCAACAGCGGTTAGTCAGTTCGAAAAAAAATGCGCCTCAGTCGTCTATGTACGCATCAGTCGTATTTAATTTGAAATTTGTTTAAACCTATGTAACAATTTTAATAAACGTTACTAAAACCGCGAGACATAGACTGGTATACTAGGCATTTTTTATACGAAAACCAGTATTTCAGTTATTTGATGCTTCGTTTTATTCAATTACCTCAATTTTAATTAACAAAATTAAGGCCCCGGAGGTAATAAAATTGTATTTTGATTACGTAAGCGATGAAAGGTAAATCTTAATCGTTTCTAGAGGCGAAATTATCGTCGGTTATTCTGTTAACATATTTTCGTATAACTTTGAATAATGTTCGAAGAATTTGTCTCCGTTTTGTAATTTTATTTCTTTGTTCATTACATAATTACATACATTATTTATTTGTTAAAGCATTATGATTTATTGTAATTTTTTTTTGTCGTAAATTGATTGTAAATTAGTACCAAAGTTGGATTTTAATAATCTATTGAATTAGCTTTGCCCACGGATTTACACGCATTTATAAGTTGGCGAGTTTTAAGAAGATTCTCATTACTATCTGTTATATGACATATAAGTTTATGTGCTAGAGCGCAACTTAGTGGTAAGTTAGGGTAACAGAGATAATATAAAAACCTACTTTACAAAAAAATATTTAGTTCGGTCGAGCAGTTTTACATTTTATAAATCACAAATAAGGGATATACGTATATAAAATATGTTTACATAAAAATATATCTGTTTATTTACTTATCAAATCAAATCAAAATACTCTTTATTCAATTTAGGCCCTGAGAATGCACTTATGAACGTCAAAACTACCACCGGTTCGGAAAACAACCCAGTCATCGAGAAGAACCGGCAAGAAACTCGATCTGGTTTATCTTTTCATAATAACTAACATATTTTTTGATTATTACAACATAATAGACACATAAAGCTACATTCGTTTTTACTGGCTGCATAGAGAGAGGCGTCACTTCCAGACGTCGCTATCGTTCACATATTGATCCACCCTGTAATAACCTTTATGTATTAAGACCCGCTTGACATAACACTTGAACCTACTGTCCGGCAAATCGGTAATGTGTTTTGGGACTTTGTTATAAAATTTAACACTATTACCTAAAAAACTGTTACTGGTCTTAGTAAGCCTAAAACATGGAGTGACCAGTTTGTTATGGTTTCTGGTATTTACATTATGTCGGTCTTTTACTAAATCCAGATTACCTAATTTTTTCCGGACGTATATCAAATTTTTGTAGTAGGAATATGGTGTCTACCTCAGCTGCGGCCCCACACAACAAAATGCCATAAGACATTAAGTTATGGAAGTAAGCGAAGTAGGCGAAGTATCGTAGGTTATCAATATATAGATAGATAGATATTAGACTCTAGCGCCAAAAATAATAGTAATATAGAGTCTGTTGGATATGAACACCCGTTTATCCACGAACACTTTTGTAAGTTGGAAAATTTTAAATTCCTATACCTAGGCCAACAAATGTAGATTTTCAAGTAAAAAAACATGTGTAACATAACATGTGTAACAGTTCACAGGCAGTAGTAGTGAAAACTTAAAAAAAATTAAAAAACCTTCGTATAAACGGTAAGCGTCAACAATAAGCACGCTGGTTTTTTTTTTAATGTCATAGCAGGCAAAAGAACGTGTGGGTCACCCGATGTTAAGTGATTGTCACCGTCCATAGACACTAACAACACCAGGGGAGTCGAAAGTGCGTTGCCAGCTTGTGTTTGGGGGAATGGGAGGGAGGGGAAAGGAGAGGGGAGGGGAAGGAAGGTGGGCCTCCGGCGCTCTCACTGACCGAACGAAACGCAACAATGCAAATACTGTTACTTCACGTCGGTTTTCTGTGAGAGGGTGGTACTACCCCGGGCGACCCGACCCGTTCATGCCGAAACCAGTAATAGCTTCAACGTGGCTCTACCACTTACCGATGATTATGCCCTTCCCCAAGACTTCATAATACCATAGAGTAACGAAGCAGTCAGTTGTAAGTGTAAGCGGTTTCATAATTCTATACATAGTACTCACGAGCATACACTAACACACTAATATAGTGCGAACATACACACATACAATGCTCAGACCAGAGCAAGTATTTTTTAGTGCAATATACAATCGCGAATATACGAAACACTGCATTACCTATTCTATCTCATTCTCTAGCACGTTAAATAGTATGGATGTGTGTTTGTCTCTTTTTGATGTTACTTTCTCGTTTCATAGAGTTTCAAATCACAACGGGGATAGTTTTTACTTTAAAAATAACGAATATGATTTGACGCTTACTGGAAACTCATTTTAAATTTATTTAGCGTAAAACCGTCTGGATTTTTTTTAAAGTCTATATCGATACGAGCGACGCTGTATTGTGAAAGCTTAAATTGGATATTTATTATAAGTTTAAATTATTTTACGGTACATTTTAACCTGAAATGTTATTTATATTTTCATATAAAATGTATCGATGAGTTTTATATGATTTTCAGTGTTTTAATCGTAAATCTTTATACATAAATTTCTTCTGTACGTGTGTATGTCACTGAACTCCTCCTAAACGGTTGGACCGATTTTGATGAAATTTTGTGTGCGTATTCCAATGGATCCGAGAATGGTTTAGATTCACCATTGGACCCGGTAGGTGGCGCTGCGGTTGATTTTTTTTTTATTATCAAGGCAGGACAATGTCCGCCTTGCCCGCTAGTCTGTATATATAAAATTAATTTTGATGTATATAAAAATCCTAACATCATTTGAAAGTTTACTATGATAACAGGCAGACATTAATAGCAAAGAATAATAACAACGGTATGAGAAGCCGCTGACACAGCTAGTTATAGTTCAATTGTATTTGTAGATATAATTATATATACCTTATTTACTTTATTGTAGTCCTGACAACGTGTATGCAAATTTTCATGAGGACCGGTTTAGTAGTTAAATCGTGAAAGCGTAACAAACAAACGACACGCTTATTCGCGCGCGATTGTAATGCACGAGATTGAACACGGGAAAGCGTGTACGTGAGTTTACGAATGATTGTTTTTTGTGTTAACACGCGCACTTTTTCCTGTGGGAAAGTCTTTTTAGCTATTAGTAGGGATTGAGAGATCGATTTGATTTGAAAGGAGATATATACATGACTTATACAACAATAACACCTCCCATACTGCTACGTGCTGCAGTACAACAAGGTGGTACTGCAGGGATGATTTTTAATGGGGTGGCCAAAGTAATGTATGGACGTGTAGTCAGTGTTTTGACAAAAGTACTATAGGAATCATATATAAATAATAATAATAAAATATGAACATTCAAAAAAGTTACAGATGTTACAACGACTA
Organism: Antheraea yamamai; assembly: GCA_036509395.1. Taxonomy (NCBI): domain Eukaryota; kingdom Metazoa; phylum Arthropoda; class Insecta; order Lepidoptera; family Saturniidae; genus Antheraea; species Antheraea yamamai. The sequence goes on along the minus strand of AP028436.1, from coordinate 20,237,564 downwards.
CTTCAGATATATGTAATTTCATATATAATACCATTTTCAAAGCCAACATTTAAAAATCTGCTTGTGAAATAGTCATATGTAATCTGGTAACCATGATCGTAACTCAATCTAAAGACTACATCCACGCTTGGTTATTGGCAGCTAAAAGCTCTGAATATACAACGTAATTCCTTTACTGGAGGTAATCAAGTTTGTGAATCTAACGGAGACCTTAACACTAATTTGCGGCACTACTCCGCAGTGTAACAAGTTTCTACATTTCCAGACATATCTTAGAGTCTTAGTGATGCCTAACTTAGTTTTGTGTTATTGTTTCCAGGCGATAATTTTCCATTTTGTTACATTTGGCCTCCAAAACATGACTGTTATTAAATTGAGAGACGTTCTTGTATAAAGTGTTATTATTTTTATATATTGACGAATATAGAAGTTATATTTGACTGAATAACATTAGTCTTTGTAGTAATCACAATTAAATGAGCTGACGCTTTTGGTGAAGTAACCATATCATGGTGGTAGCGCTTTTTCTTAGTCGTACTACGGGTGTGTTACTATCTTGGTTCACATGGTCAAATGGTCAAAATCTATAATGTATAAAGAAAAATTAAATGCTGTTTAAATCCATCTTAAGAGTATCAATCACTACATTATAAAACAAAGTCCTCTATCACGTCTGTCTGTCTTTTTGTTTGCAATAAACTCAAACACTACTGATTTTCATGCTGTTTTCACTAGTAGATAAAGTGACCATGAGGAATGTTTAGGTATATAATTTGTCAAGTTTTTTTTTATTATCAGAGCGGGATAACGACCACCAGACCCGTTAGTTATAAAATTAGTTATACTGAAAAGAAAACGGGGTTTGTATTTGCAGCAATGGACTTGGACACTTGGGAATAAAAACACTGAAAAAAGGAAAACTGTTTTAGAATTTCTTGGCAATAGTTCATTATTCAGATGTCTTTCTTTCAATTATTGTAATCTGTGATGTATTGTTTTTAACTGAAACAATATCTTCAAATATTTTTAAAATGATACCGTCTTATAACATGAGTTTCATCAACACATATTTTAAATATCTGTCCTGAGAGTATTTTGTACAATATTCATTGGGAATTCGTTTCCAAATGTACGTATTTAAATTCCATTATACGCCAATAATAATAATAATAATAATACTTAATTTAAGTAGTTAAATGTAGTAAGTAACCCTTCAATTGAAATTCAAAATAAGAAACAAGTAATTCTAATTTAAATAAAAAGTAATAAAATGCGCCAATTTCATCAGAGCATTCGAAGCGGTTCGCAATCAACAACTTAATGCCAACAGAGGCAGGAAATGAAACTTTGTAAGAAATCAAGCAGTCTCAGAACTACCCACTTTCAGTGTTAACAAGAAAACTATTAGCAATTATCAGTTGCCGGGCGTTTCAATCAATTTACAAGTCGGAACAAAGAACTTCTGCAAATACTGCTACAACTTTACTTGTACCAGTATCATCATCCTAATTGAAAACAAAATAGGGTGGAAGTTTATTTGATACTAAAGCACTGACTATGGTTAGCACTGCAAAAATCATGGTGGCAGGCGTGACAGCACCGCAATTTTCATTCTTCTATGCTTTTCCAAATGTTCCGATGAAAACGTGGCTCGTTGTATGATTTTTAATTTGTACACCCTTAATTGCTAGTTCCGTTGTTGTTTGTGTTGCTAATTGTGCTTCAGACGGTAAAGTTTACCCATTTCTGATGACACTGTTTGTTTTTGGGAATTTGAAATATCAAATAGGAATGAATTAGGTATTTACTTATATCTGTTCAATTAGAACTAGATGAAAGTATTTAAATTTTACTTCAGTTGATAAAAACAATTTTTATGTTTTTTTTTTAATTTAACGTGATTGCTGTTACTGTAATAAGTGCATGTGTTGTTGATGTATCCCATAGAGCTTTATCCAAATTTAAGAATATTCTTAAAATCTGTGTTAATCTTGACAATATTAAGCCTGTCTCAACTGTAATTACTCTACATCAGTGTTTTTCAAAGTGTGGGTCGCGACCCCCAAGGGGGTCCTAAAGCTTCTTTAGTGAGGTCACGTAGCTTCTATAGCGGAGTTGCAAATGTTTGGGAAAGCTACTGCAGTAAAACAACAATAAAGTTTTAAAAGATTTATTAAGAAATATGTTAACTAAAGGACATACCGTTTAAATAACATACATAAACAATAAATAAAAATAAAAACTTATGAGAACTCCTTATGTATTTATCCGAACCCTTATCATAAAAATGAATAAATATGTAAAATTGGACATTTGTCACAAAATAAAATATATGAAAGAAAAGCAACGGGAAGGGGGCCGCGAAATATTTCTTCATACTAACGGGGTCGTGGCAAGAAAAAGTTTGAACAACACTGCTCTACATAATTGAAGTCATGTCAACTTTCTCACCAGTCGTCTATATGTTTTGCTAATGGTATTGCATTTGACGCGTTTTAGCGCAATATGAGTCCGACTTTTTTTGGTATGATTTTGAGATATTGAGGCTTAATTGAAGCATCGCTTTAAGTTTATATATCCACAAAAGGAACTACGTGGAAAATAGTGTGATTAAATAGGACTAAATATTAGGAACGAAAAAGTATTTACAATGTCTCCGTATTAATTTATTCAAACAAAAGGAGGAACTTCTTAAAATAAATCTAGCCGTGATTCAGTTAGTGAGATGAATATTTCATTACAGACCGTTTCAAACTTGCTAAAGTCTATACAGAAAGCTTATTAACTTGATAAATATTTCACGGTGCATTCATTTTACACAATTATACATTTTGAATAAGTAGATGTTGATAGAGATATTTTCCTTTTTTGCATTTGGTTATCAAGGCTTCTTATTTCAGTAATTTGTAAGGGGGTATATTTTTGCTTAAATCATATTGCAATGAAGATATTGTTAGACTTATTGCTGAATCAAATGCTGTTCGTGTTGAAATAAACTTATTTGTACGCGCAAATAGAAATGCTCTGGTTGTAGTCCGCCTGTAGATTTTTGCCTTTGTTATCTCCGCATTCGCTCTAATATTCTGAATTTAACTGTCCACTGACGCCCTGTGGTACGCTTACATACCACACGAAAACGGAGGATGGAAATCTCTGGAAGTCTGACACTATTATTTGAGAGATTCGACAAGATTCAAGTCGGATGAATAAGATTAACCTACCTATTAATAATCTCCAATCAAGTTTTAGTAAATTGGTGATTATCATACTAACAAACTCAAGGAGATTTTGGACTAACTAAAACTTCAAAGATGCTATTTGGACTGTTTTTCTAATCTGTTTACTTTCATATATTTAACTAGCGGGCCCGGCAGACGTTGTCCCGCCCTGATTAAAAATAAATCCTTGACAAATTATATACCAAAACGTTCCTCATGAGAAACTTTATCCACTGGTGAAAACCGCATGAAAATCCGTTCAGTAGTTTTTGAGTTTATCGCGAACAGACAGACAGACAGACGCGGTAGGGAACTTTATACTATGATGATAATGATACAGTGCACTTACTGACAATAAGACTAAAACTGAATATGACATATTAAGTGATGGTGATCCTACTTTCTAAGAAACATGCATTTTTGACACTTTTTCCCCTCTATCTTTAAAACGATTAAATATACATGTTTTGATATTAATGTAAACATAAGTGTAATAACAGATAATAAAAATCGGTTAAGAATGAGTCGTTCTAAAAAATAACAACTAAATATTGATTACAAAGTTATGCCTAAAAGTTTCTAAATAATAAATATTAAACCAAGCAATCCCCCACGGTGTGACGATGTGGAATGCCTCCAGCATTGTAACAAACTTACGCTATCTCAGTATATAGGAATTCCCCTGATTCAATGATACGTTTCAATCCAGCCCCGGATATAGAGAAGTGACGGAGTTATAAAGACTGGAAATCAAACGTTAGCTTTTAAATCTTTTGATACATGCAATGACAGGGCAGACTGCGGGAAATGGGCTGGGAAATCGTTTCCGTTTGTGGGAAAGTTGCAGCTCTTTGCCAGAAGAAAAATAAATATTTCTTTAATCGATTCATGTCTTAGCTTTAGGCTTTTTTATTATATTAATTAATAATTATTTTCTAAGTTTGTGTTGTTACAAAAATGAATATTGAATCATTTTGGACATGTTCCTAATAACATAATTAAATATTATTTTTTTACTAATAACGGAAAATCGCAAGGAATATCATCGTCTTCATTACTTTATCTAACGTAAGTATAATCGATACAACCGATGCAAAACTTTCACTGTATTATATACATATCAATTTTTACACAATCCATCCATACCTTCTTCGGTCTTCATCTACCCGTATATCTATTTACTTTCATAGCTAACAGTTTTCTACTTATGTTTTTAATTTCTCATGACATATCTACACCAGGCTTACGTACTTCTCTTCAACTTTTTCGCGGGTGCATTAATATTCGCATCTCTTAACACATGTAATTCTTTCATACCTCAGTACTTAAATCCATACATCACGACAACACCTATAATGCTTAAAATCGCTATGTATGTATCACTGGAATTATATTTGCCAATTACCACGACATTATTCATATCACCCAATTGAGTACCTATCAATTACCTTTATACAGATCTAATATTCCCAACGCGTGCAGGTACGTGAACATCGAGTTATTGAAACTCGGCGCAAACATTGCCAGTCGATTGTATCGCGTCACAGCATACATATTAATTTCAGGCATCATTTCAATATCAACAAGCGGTGTCGAACGGGTGAGCTCACGCTAGCGCGGCTGTTCGCTTCCTAGACGTTGGTCTAAGGTATAAGATTTAAGTAAATATAGCTTATCGCGAATTATCACACTCGCGGCTCCACGAGTGTTTCTTATGTGATAATTATTTCCGACTTCTTATTTTCTGAAAATATGAGTGGGTTTTATCATTTCTGTTAGTTTTATTGAAAATATTAATAGGCTATCGATTTAACAAAATAGTGTCAGCGTATAAAATTTTCTTAATATAGGTTAAGGTTGAAGAAAATTTGATTTTTTATAAGTATTAATAATATTTTTAAATCTTATTAATTTTGAAATGATGGATACTTCTGAACTACTGAATACAAGTAATATTAAAAAAAATCATAAAATGTTAAAAGGGCTTTTTCGAATACCTGCCTGATAAATTAACTTCCTCAAGTTGAAAAACTTGTCGCCAAATACCCGTTCGTGTGTACAATACCTGAACTTGAGAGACAATTTTTTCTAAGCTTATTAACTATGGTTATCATTTTGGGCCACTTAATACGTGAGAAACCTATACATTAAAAAAAAATATAATATTAATTAGAATTGGTTGTGCTCGCGTCTCTGTCCACGTGGAACCTAATGTAAAAAAAGTGAGTAATACAATTATCTGAATATATTAAGTCCATTTATTTATTTGCGCTTCCCTCGTACTTAACTCGAGCCGTCATTCAAATTACAATAGATATGATAGAGTCGACCGATTTTAATGGAACGTAGACTAAATCTTAATGATCTTAGGTAATGAATCTTAGATGCGTGTCCATACAAACAGGCAGACAGACTATTCTAAAAATGATTGAAATATATTTTATTACTTATTCCTAGTCAATACTATTATTGTCACTACCTACTTATTCCTAGTCCTACCTGCAACAATTTTTTTCCCAAAAATCTAAGAGGTACGTTAAATTTACATTCTTATTATATGTATAGAAGAAGAAGATTAAAATATAAAAGTTTTTCATTTCAGTTACAAGAGGTGAATCGCTTCCTCTTATGACTTGCAACAAATTTGTTTTGACAGGTAGTCGTGTGTCTCGTGCAGGCGCCTTCAATAATTTTATGCATGAAATTTGCGTGAAGCGCGAGGTGTACTTAGTTTAAATAGGCATCGGGGACCGGAGTCTCGACTCCTTGCTTTCCCGGCTTAATGTACTCTCCTTGACATTTGAGCTTCCTTATTACGTTCTCGCCAAAGTTTTTACCCGGAGTTGTGTTTCGTTGAGAGGTTAATTTGTCGGGTTTCCTACGGGAGTTGTATACCCGAATTATTTTTTCATGAAAATGATAAGTTTTCTTAAATATCTGCTTACACTGAATATTATTTTTCTTTTTAGAGTGAAAAATTTCTTGACGCGCGTTTTTTCTCGAAATGACTACGCTATTGGTCTAGCAAGGCCTTAACAGCTTCACCGGACTACTTGATAAACTTATGATTTCGCATCATGACATGCTAATAAGTGTGACCGACCGTATTGCGTTTGCGTGGCTTACGTCAGAGTAACGAAGCGTAGTTTAGCAGCCTGTGTACATTTAATATTTATATTTTGTATTAAGATGGTGCAGCCCATCATATGTTTGACTAGCTGTACCCGTAGCTCCGCACGCGTTTTTTTAAATCGTATTAAATAATTATAGAATTGCGAGACTATGTACAATTACAGAAACTCTCTTTAAAGACAATTGTAAGTACGACGCGCACGCCACTAAAAGTAACATGTAACGTGTACATTAGATATATAAATACAAAGAGCGTGTCAAATGAGGTTTGTCATCAGCAACACATTTGGAACCTTAACCCACCATAAACTACCTCGGTGCTCACTTACACTGTATAAGGAACTAACGAAACAATAACTTAAAATATTATTATTAAGATTTACATTTACATTACATTTAATATACATTGCCATTATTATAATTAAGATTTTATGACTATACAAAAAATAAACGCTTGTCTGTTCCGCAAGAAATTGTATTATGGAACACTTTACGTAATACGTTTATAATCTAAGATCTTTTTAGGAAGACCTCAATATCATTAATGTTATTAATAATTATAATGTCGAATTGTAAACAATAAGCTAATAATTATTCTCTTATTAAAAATAAAGAATGAGTTTAAATCTTGCTAAATTTCATGCAGACAAAGTCGCGGGTAACAGCTAGTCTAAAATAGAATAACCTCAATTACTTTTTATTAGGTTCGCTATCTACCTGTGAAAATCCCGTGAAAATCGATGTAACCGTTTTGGAGACAGCATAGCGGGCGAAGCCACGGTTAACACCTAGTCTAAATTAAAATACATTAAATTACTTTTTATAAGGTCCGCTATCTGCCAGTGAAAGTCCCATGAAAATCTGTCTAATTGTTTTGGAGAAGGCACTGTGGGCGAAGCCACGGTTAACAGCTATTATAAACTAAAATTGTCTACATTACTTTTTGTAAAGTCAGCTATCTGCCAGTGAAAGTCTCGTGAAAAGTGGTCTAACCGTTTTGGAGATAGCATTGCACGCGAAACCACGGTTAACAGCTAGTATAAACTATAATTGCTTCAATTACTTTTTATAAGGTCAGCTATCTGCTAGTGAAAGTTTTTTGAAGATCGGTTGAATTGTTTTGAAGAGAGTACTACGGGCGAAGCCACGATTCACAGCTAGTCTAAATTAAAATAGATTAAATTACTTGAAATGATGTCCGCTATCTGTTGGTGAAAGTTTGGTGAAAATCGGTTCAATCGTTTTGGAGATAGCATTGCAGACGAAGCCGCGGTTAATACCTAGACTAATTTAGATTAGCCTAAGAAACCCGCTGTAATTTCAGCTATCTGTCAGTGAAATTCCTGTCAAAATCGGTCTAGCCGTTTCGGAGATTACCCGGAACAAACAGACAGACAGACAGACCGACAAAAATTTTAAAAATTGCATTTTTGTTATCAGTAGCGTGTATACTTTCGTACCCAAGTAGTAAAAAAATTTTATTTTGATATTACATACAGACACTTCATTTTTATTATATGTATATAATAGATTAATTCATAATCTGTATAAAATATATAATTAGTATTCGGAGTGCCGATAGATGTGAAAACCAGACTAATATTAACAATAGAATAACTGTATTCTCTTTTGAATTTTTAAATTAACTATAGTCCGAATTACATCAATTTTATACTTTGTATACCTATTGAAATTAAACTGTATTCTCTTTTGAATTTTTAAATTAACTATAGTCCGAATTACATCAATTTTATAATTTATATTTATAATTATACAGCTTAATTTCAATAGGTATACAAATTATAAAATTGATGTAATTCGGACTATAGTTAATTTAAAAATTCAAAAGAGAATACAGTTATTCTATTGTTTTGAGTTTTCAATTCTATCGGCATTCCTTATGACTGCCTCAACTTTTTGTTTCTGAAGAGTTTAATTATTTCAGAGGAATGTGTTATCTTATTATTTAATTTTTAAAACGAAATATACAGAAGTAAACAATTACTTTATTTAAATATGAATATTCAAATTCTCTTTATATTTCAGTTCCCTTTATAAGCCGACAGGAAATGAGGTAGTAAATCTAAGAATTTTATATCGCCGGAATGAAAATTTCCACAATTGAAAAGGAAATGAAAAATCTCCCACGAAATTACAGTACGTTTAAAGAAATGCAACGACTATATTTACATGAATGCGTTCGTGAAATATCAAGAAACAACAAAAGGAAGCAATGAATTTAATTTTTTGTCGAAAATAATTGCATTTTCGAATCCTTTCTAAATTAAAATATTCAATGGTGAAAAATGTTAAACTATATTTTTATGAAACTGTTCTGATACGTAAGTTTGAAGATGTATCGATAAACAACTTTTTATACGATTTAAAAATTATATTGCCCTTAAGCAAATATTCAAAATATTTTTTTGTATTCTAGCTAAGAAGAAAACTTCGATTTCGTGGTAATTTAACGATTTCAATTAAATTACTGAAATGAAGTGTTAGTGTGTTTATTATCTTTGATTATATTATCTTTTAATAATGAGTAAGATTGTGATGAAACATTAATACCTACTTAACTTAAAATAAATATCAGAAGATAATAAAAACATTCAAAATTACCCACTAGTTCTAATCGCCAGATTATGCTCGCTGCTCCTCTCTGAAAGAGGCAGCAGTGATCATATGAATGTGGAAATTGAACTCTTGGTACGGTATATATGGTTTATTCTACTTGTATTACATAACATATTACCAACTGAGAAACAATGTTAACATAGTTATGAATTAATTATTCCGTCAAATCCATCTTCTATATAATGTAAAACTAACATATCTGTACTTTTAAAATTTTTGTAAAACTAGTTGTTGAAGGTGAAGCAATAAGAAATAAAATACATTACAGACAATTTTAGAAATGTCTATCTATTTATCTGTATGTTTGTATGAAAACGCATTACTGCTAAAACAATGCGTTCATGAAAAAAAAATCATAAAGCCTATCTTGGAGTAACACTTAGTTTTTGTTTCATTGAAATTGGTTCGGTCTATCAAAAGTTAATGTACTTTTAATGACGACGCAACTTAAGTACAAGAGATGGATAAGCAAATTGACTCAATACATTCAGCTGTTTTTATTAATCGCTGTTGTGCATAAGGTTTCAGGCGGACGAAGTCGTGGGCACAGCTAGTACGATATAAAGTTATTCAATATGCGTACAAGTATTTGGACGGTGTGAATCCTTCGGTGATTCTATATGAGATCGCTCCAGTTGCGAATCATATCAAACCGGGAATATTGCTCCGGCGAACGGTTTGCGAGCTAATGCTCATCGCATGTAAATTGTAGCGGTCTCTCATTTGCATGCGTATGTTTATAGCGCGGGATTACACTGACTGCCATTCAGTGATTGGAGAGTACACAGCTCACTATATAGTAATGACCGAGATATTTCCGTAGATGGACTACGACGTACATCAAATATTGCCATAAAATACCGAAATAGAGATTGTAAAACTGAAACAGTAAAGCGATGAGAAAAATGGTTAAATATCTGCCTCAAAATAGCAAATTTCAGTTATGTAATAGGTAAAATGTAAATTAAAATCTACTTCATCGTTTGCTGATAGTGGTGTGACGTATAGAGGAGACAGCGCTGTCATTGCTTTTTTAAACTTTATACATTTGGCCATAATCTCATCTAATGTTAACATAAATGGTCAAGTGATCGAAGATGTTAAACCTGTTAAATCTAGATGGGGACCGGCTCGTAAGTGCATTCGCTGATACTAACCGGTGCTTGGTTAGAAAATTCGCAATTTGAGTGTGCTAGCTAGGCGATCGAACGTAAAATAATCCTTATAACCATTCATTCATTATGACATTGTCCTCCAGCGAAAGCTGTCGTTCTTTAGGATTCGAAAGTACCTTCATCGATGCGGTGTTCAGATACACCATTTAGTAAGCCATCCTCGCTGTAAGCTTGGTTATGACTAGTACATATTTTGAATTTATCGTATTGATGTCGATATTTCTCCATTTCTGCTATCATTATAAAAGGATCTGTCACGTTGTAACCAGAGAGAAAGGTTTCATTATTTCTTTAATAAGATCTCTCTTTTTTTGTTTCTTAAATTCCTTCGTTTGTTGTTTAACTTGGAAGGCTGTGTGTAGGTGATTCTGGTGTGGGTGCCTTATACGCTATAAGGATTCGAAATTGCGTTGGTCGACGCGGTGTTCAAACACACTAATTAATGACCCATCATTGCTTTAATTTTGGTTGTGACTTATACATAATTTGAATTTGCCGTATTGAAGCCGGTATTTTTCTATGTCTGCTATTAATAAAACAGGACCTGTCACTTTGTAACCATAGACAAAGGTTTTATCATTTCTTTAATAAGATCTCTCTCTTCTTTTGTGCTTTAAAATTCCTTCGATTGTTGTTTAACTTGGAGGGCCGTGTGTAGATGATTTTGGTTTGGGTGCCTTATATGCTATAAACATGCCTCACTCCCCAAATGTTATTAGGTTTTGATCGCTTCCACTCGGTGGTGATCGTAGCTTTCGCAAAATATTTCTTATACATCCAGTATCGAGATGGTATCATATTGTATTATCTTAATAAATTATCTAATATTTCTAAAAGTTTACGCTTGGTTCGAGAATATAGCTACTTGCTCTCATACGATAACATCGTATTATTCTAAGGGCACTCGCGTATACCGTGGGACTTCGAACTATGAACTCGTCTGTCGGTGAATATTAATTTCTAAGCTTTGGTCGCTATTCCACTCTCGCTACAATGCACAAAGCTGTTTGGTTTTACCTAGAAACTGCGATATAATTTATAAACTGAAGCGGATTTAAATTAAAATATTCATGTTTAATTAGGTTGAATTATTAATGGTTGTAGACAATCGTCGATATAAGATTTAACATTTTTATTGATTTCAAAGTAAAATGTGATATCATGTATTAAGTTGCAAGTAAAATATGTATAATAAGTGTTCAAATTTAAAGTTTCGTTTTATTTATTACTAGTTGTACCTGCGACTCCGTCGAGGTTTAATCGTGAACGGATTACTTTAGCAGTGATGCGTGTTCATACAAACAGGCAGACAGATATTACTAAAAATGATTGAAATGTATTTCATTACACAGACATTCCAAGACAGATATATAGATATTATATGTGTAGATAGATGGCTAAAGCGTATATAGTATGGGTGTAATCCTGGATGCATCAAAAATAGTTTTGGTTTCAGTGGTTCTTTCAAGTGAGTTTTAGTAACGTTTACGTTTAGTAACGTTTACGTTTAGTAACGCTTAATTTAGTAACGATTAGTTTAGTAACGTTTACGTTTAAAACGTTTATGTTTAGTAACGTTTAGTTTAGTAACGCTGAATTTAGTAACGTTTACGTTTATTCTTTGGTTATAATAACGCGATCGCTTTTTTATCTGTTATAAGTCAAATTACTGGAATCATGAAAAATATACAAAATTGAATATTATGATTTTTATAGATTCTGAGTGTCTAGAAGTGGATTGAATTTTTTATCGCATGAAGTATTTAATTCCAAATTAAATATAGAGATTAATAGTTTCAAATGACAAATTCTAGATTGTCCTTAAAAAATATTGTATAAAAAGTTAGCCTACACAATAAAATTAGTATAGTTTCCAAAATATTCCCTTATATTTTGGACCACGATCCAATAGCCATATTGTATTAGCATGATTGCTCTGGTTATTAGCATTTATTTAGGCTTGCCTCGTTACGTTGAGCAGACGACGGATGAATATTCTATTGATATTTGCACACGGAATACGTTGTACGTTCGAAAACAAATAACGTGGAATAACAAAGTTGCCGCTAAGGAAAACAACTAAAGAATATGAGCCAGAACTCTGTAGATAATAGAACGGGGAATATGTAGATTAATTCAGATTTATAGACGAAGGGGAGATATTAATTTGTTTGGGTCTCGATTCTAAACGAACATGCTATACGTGATTGGCAATTTATTGCTGAATGTATTTCGTGTTTTTTTTTGCAATACTGAATAATGTTTAGTGAATAGCTTTATTGGAAATGCTTCAATAAAATTTTTAGCATTGATATTTTGTAATATGCGAAAATATAATAGAATATTCATCTAACTCACTCTGCATTACGAAGGAAAATAAATAAGGTCCAGATATGTATTAAAAGATTTTGGCTGAAAATAATATTATATATATCAATCACACCTCAATCTTTTGGTAGATGATAATAATATTAAAGGTATTTTCTGTTTGTTAACATATTTTATTCATTTTAACCAATTACGTATCTTTATATATATAAATTCCTTCTGTACGTGTGTATGTCACTGAACTTCTTCTAAACGGCTGGACCGATTTTGATGAAATTTTGTGTGCATGTTCAAGTGGATCCGAGAATGGTTTAGATCCACAATTGGACCCGGTAGGTAGCGCTGCGGTTGAATTTTAGATTTTTTAAAATTATCAACGCTGGATAACGTCCGCCGGGACCGCTAGTATTATGTATATATTTTTTTGTTGTTGTTAATAATACAAAGGTTGAGAACTGTTTAAAATATTTTCATTACATAACTTTAGGTTATTTAAAAAGTAGGTATTTTTATAATTAAATACTGGTGTAATCGTAAGCTTTCCCTTCCGCTTGGAATTGATTGGTCGTTGTCACGTCTTGCTGTAACAGAAATCATTTGTGTGTTAACAAATAGTAACCGAAACCAGTCGACAGTTGAACTCGAAGTTGGCGGATGGTTTAATCTGTCGTCTGTTGACACTGTTGTTATGTAACTGTGAAATATAAACAATATAAAAAGTAAAAAGAAAAATGCTGCAAATTGACGTGTTACGACTGCAATCCATTATATGTGTTTCGCTCCGTCACGAATCATCTTCAGATCGATGTTGACTTTCCTTATGCGAGAAATCGAGTCTATATTTTTTTTTCCCCTATTTCACTCAAATTTTCTGTTGCAGTGAGATGTGACAGTGGCTAATCAATTCTAGCCGGAATTGCAAAGTAACATCCGCTCTAATATTTAATCATTAATCTTCGCAAAGTAATACTTTTATCAATCAAAAATTTCTAAAATTAATTTGTCGGTACTTTATGGACGTTATAAATAGGTTCTTATCGCTAACACGTTTTGTGAATTATCTGTTCTTCTAATAGAATCCGTTTTCAGGGGATTTATTGCACTTGCGTAAAGGAACATGTGAATTGCAAAAAATCTCCTTGCTAGCATTTAATGGGTCCAAACAAATCACTAGCTGAATATTTCTTTCTAACCTGAAAATTTTACGTAGGAACCCTCGAGAGCGATAAGAGGGATCGGACGTAATACTTCTAATTCTTCACCCAGTTTCCTTTTCAATATACACTCACGATATTTTTACCTGTAGGGAACTTATCTGATTGGGCTAATATGTTGGATATATCGGTGCCGGATATAAGGTATCGGCCCTAGTTCATTAATAGTATTAGCCATTTGTATATATGAAGTTATACCAAAAGAGATATAATATAAATCAGTAGTAAATCAGTCTCCTGCAAATGTAAAATCATCACACAGCGTGATTGGTGTAGATTGGTAGATACACGTTGAAAATTTGTCGAGCCAGTCCTTCTCTTCAGGCTTAGCATGCTTACCATCTTTTACCACATTGCCAATTAGCATCGAGTTCCCACTTGTGGTCAAATGACAGGTCAGACAACATGGTCAAATGTTAAACTCTATAGAGTTAAAAACATAAATTTATATTATAATTAAGTAATTAAAAATTTTGTGTTATTCTAAACAGTTTCTCAAGATTGCATATGTTTCCTTCCAAAATCGTATTTAATTTATATTAAACTACAAAATCAAGTAATACTACCTCAGATACCAAATATTGTTTGCCGCGATGAATCTCTTTTGCAAATATGTACTTACTAATATTATAATGCTGGAGAGTTTGTCTGCCTGAACGCACAAATCTTCGGAACGACTAGTCCGATTTGGAGAATTCTTTCAGTGTTAGATAGCTCCTTTATAGAGAAAAGATACAAGCTATATATCATCATGATAAGACCAATAGAAGTGGAACAACAATGAAAAATGTTTCAAAATCGGTTTTTTCTTTTCGTTTTGAGAGCTTTCGTTGCGTGTTAGCATTAACCCAAAGTGTTACTTATTCCACACGGACAAAGTCGCGGTAGAAGCTAGTTTATCAATATTTCGAATGCTTTTGTCATATAATTGTAATTCGGTTTCATGATTTTCATGGCAAAATAAACAATAAAAAAAGAAATCACCCAACCGGATCAATCGTCAATGATCCGACAAACTTTCGCAATTAACAAGAAGCCGCAATAAACGTGAATTTCGTACAAAAATCCCATCGCGGGCACTAATAAAACCGTAAACCGTAACATGGGATCTCCATTATCTCGGGCCTCGGTATATAAATGTTAAATAATTTTATTTTTAACCCCACTGTGAACAGAGATAAAAGTGGGCAAGTTTTTTAAATGGTAAAAATTTCCGTTTCCGCGATATAAAAATGTTCCGTCATTAACGCGTCGAAGCTTCATAAAAAGCTTGGATAAGAATGAAGCCGACGTAATTACTGCTTGGATTGTTAGTGGATTTGTCTTTACAATTTTCGGTTTATTTCTGTGCTACAATGTTTTAAACGGATATTTCATTCATTTGATTTTAAGTACTGTAGTTATGGCAGCTAGTGATCGTCTGTACCTAAATTGCATGTGTTTAACTTCAAAAATAATGTTAAATATAATTTGTATATCATGATTATTATATTTTTTTACTCCAGCAAGTGTTGATTATTCAAAATTGCTAAAACTATGTTTAATCGATAACCTGTTTCCATTAAATAATATTCGGCTCAATTTTAGTTAAGTAAAATTTAGAAATACAAGGAGATTTTAGCAATCATGCTTACATAGGACAATCGCTTAAATAAATTATCTATAATGATTGTGGCTTAGTTAACTGCTTGTCTGGTCAGGTGTTCCTGTGGTGAATTAATCACACGTCCGCTGACTGCGCTGTGGTTTGATTGCGCTCCGCCCTTAACAACTTGGCTATGTATGTAATCAAATATCTATTGTAATTGTTTGAAGATTTGTTTTCTAAGCATTGTTATATCAATAATTTTATCGAGTTTTTCGAAAAAATTGATCTAATACATTGAACAAAGGACAAAAATGAATGACGTTAGTACTTTGACGAACATAGCCATGATAATAAGTTTGCAACAGAGTAAAACATATATGATCAACAAAGCTTAAACTGATTTGACTTGATTTGAAGACAAGAAAATATATTAAATCAAATCTTCCCTCTAAAATTACAAGGCATTAGAATTATACATTTGTTAATTCAGATGAAAATCCTTAAGATAAATACAATTAATCCATTTGATATTATCAAGTCAAGAGCAAAAAGACCATTTCCTTCAATGAAATGATTTGAGCAAATCCCTACTTTACACAAGGAGCCACTATCGTGTTACAGGGGTCAATCTTTTGAGGGCGGGACTTGCATTAGCCTTATGACCGGCCTCAAAGGAAATGTGGGGATCTTGGTTAATGGATCCATTGATTTTGGCGAATCAAACATCTGTTTCCCCATTTCGTTTGACATGCTCTTAGCAGTAAATCTGACATAAAGTGGTTGATTTGAAAAGAGACGTGTAAAACGTAAGTTACTACATATAGTAATAGTAACACTGTTTTGAAATATAGGGGTCAATTTAATTCCCATTCATATCTACAAAGTAGACTGGCAAAAGCAATCAGCTGGTTATTGTGATTATTGTATATTATGACCATACCACATACCGAGAAGATCGTTTTAAAAAGTTTTAGGACTTCCTAAAAAATATAGAATTAAAAGCAGATGATTTTAATTTCTTAGTTAGTGATTCTCCATTGCGTAATCGTCAAACTACAGAAGTTGATAGTTTATATAAAAAGAGAAAATGTAAGTAAACTTTATTTAAAATCTTAATTACTCTAAAAAAATCTCTCAACATATTTATTTTATAATGCTGATAGATGCTTCGGAAACTAAATGATAGATGAAGCGTATCTGATGATTTGGGTCTATATGATTCCTATATGTCAAATTAGTGTCAAAGCTTCGAGATAGTTTGATAGATAGATGAGATGCATTACCTCTAATGTGTTGTACCTCTAATGTAGTTTTCGGGTACTACTGTCACAACACCTGATATCTTCGGAACTATATTTCCGTTTGAAATTGAACCAGTAAATACGAATGTTTTTGCCATCGGATTCATAGTAACAGATCCATCATTTCAGGCCCTTTATATTTTAATTTTTATAATACTAAAATTTGTGTTTTATTATAATTAATCTATGAATATTAGTTTTTATGCGAGCCCATGTTTAAATACCTTTGTTATTAGTCTATCACTTCGCATAGTACTCTTGCGAGCTGAGAGTAATGAAGGCAACTCTTTATGTGTTATCCATGAACGATCATATTATTTACCGTCTGTCTCTATTTATTGATAACTGTAATTGATTATATGTAAATACTTAAAATAGAAAGGGTTCAAAAACGATTCTTGTAGCATTTGACATATAACTTTCACTTACGGAAAAAAAATTTCACATACCAAGACAGACTTCAATATTTTTTTATTTTTTTAACGCTCTAAATCTCGGACGCACCTGAACTACTAAGCAGAGTTGATATAATTGTTCCAGCGAAGCTGCCTAGAGCCTCACGTTTAAATATATTCGCTAAGAAATATTTTCGAACAAATTTAGGCCTTTACTCTCCACTAAATAGAATGATATCACTTTATAATTCTAAATCTAAAAACTCTAATCAAGATATATTCACAAATAGTCAGTGTAAACAAATTTATTTAAGCAACTTAAAATAAACAGAAAATTAGAATGTATGGTTAGTGTTTTCTCTTCTTTTTGTTGTATTTGTTTTAGCTTTCTCATTTACTTAAGTTATTTGCTGTAGAATATAATAAATACGTCGTAAACACCTATATTAAGATTGCACTTATATAGAGTCTTTAAAAATGCATGCTATGTACTATTATAGTGTAAATCTTGTTGGTGTTTCTAAATAAATAAATAAAATCAACTGTCTAATGTATGTGAACGCAAAATTTCAGAACCGTTGCACCTATCTTACTAATACTGTTATTGTTCTGTTTGTAATTGTCAGGACAAGGTTTGTATGCAAGAAAATGCTTTAAAATCATATGAAAATGTTGATAAACACTGCTGATAAAAAATCTCTCTATATATAAAATTAGGTGATTAGTAAAACAGATAACTCTAGGAAGATCTTCAGAATATTGACAGATTGACGTTCAGCTTCCAATTTATTTAATTATGTAGTCGTACTGTAAAGCAAAATTTGATCTCATTTTTTTCTTAATACACCTTTGAGAAGCGAGGGGGTTTGCTAATATATTTAAAAAAATGTCAAGGCAGTCATAAGGACTGCCGGAAGAAGTGATAACTCGAAACAATAAAATAACTGTGTTCTCTTTTGATTTTTAAATGATTTATGGTGTGAAATATATATATATATATATATTTAAATTTCTAATTCAATATTAAATTTTTTAACATCAGTCTGCTTTTCACATCTATTTGTACTCCGAGCAATAAATATATACATTTTTATACAGTTTATTATTCTATTAAATATATAATAAGCTGCAAAATATTAATATTGCATATACACAAGCCGCTATACTACGCTAGTTTGATACAAGCGCTATGCGATCGGTGACGCTTAATAACATGTCATGACATGGAATCATAAGTTTATGTCCTGCGAAAAATTCCGCTTGACGCGCCTAAAAATTTTTATTATGGTAAAATATCATATCCATTGCTGTATGTACTTGTACTATTTGTATAATATTGTCCATCGCTGACATTATCCAAGATCAAATTTTCGGTTTACTTGTATGTATTGAAACCCTGATTTTAATAAAGTTTATTTTAATCTAGTGTAATGATGTTACGTTTTCTACTGAAACATTAAATGGAATGGAAATACTTACGCGAGCTTTGAAAAACATCTCTCCTATGAAAATTTATTACTACCTTGTAACAAAGGTAACCGGCAGAATCATCAAGTAGTAAATTACAATGACGCACGGTCCCACCCGGGCTGAGATAAAAAAGAATAAGTTGAAATGAGAAAAGTTCCATTTGGTTATGAAATGAAAAGATCACGGCTATCTACGCCGAGCATACTACTTCTGAATTATGCGAGACTTCCTGTAATTGTCTTCGTTCGCTTATTCTGAATTCTTGTGACTACATCACTATGACGTCGGAAGGGTTAAACTCTAAACTTCTTTTGATCTTCTTCTCTATTTTAGTCTTAACTTTTTAAATTAAGAGGAGTTTTAAAGTTTGATTAGTTTTTTTAAATACTACTGTGAGGTGGTATTCCACCACATTTTTTGAAAATCCATATGAATGGAACATCATCTTAAAAAACGAATATCTTTAAATGGAGATGGAACATGCTAGTTGTTCTGCTAAATTGCCTTTCAGTGTCCGTTATGAGAGTTAATTTCTCTCAATCTCGGTTTTATTACTTTTTGATTGGATCGCGAATAAGAATACTTATTGTATATATATATCATGGCTATCGATTGGTTTGATTGCCATAATGTCGATTCAATATTTACAGATTCGCATCCCAATGCCTATAATTTATAATTTGCATATACGTATGAATATAAATTGATAGTACTGTCCAACTAGTGGTAAAGAAAATCATTATGAGGAAATCTGAATGTGATAAAAAATATGTGGGATAAGATGTAGAACTACGGATTTCTTGTTGTTAAACGCCAATAATTTGTGGGTTATCGTAATGCCATAAATGCCCTCAGGAAGAAACCTTTAGCCCACCAGTGGGACACTTACAGGCTCTTATTATCACCATATAATCCGTGTACTTACAGTGAAATATATCACAAATAACCAGACTCACGCATTGCATTTTATGTTCGGTTTGGTATTTGGGATAGTTTTCTATATTCTAAGAATCAGCGTAATTCATGGCCTACAATGCATTTACTATAAGGAGTAGAGGAATTATTTAGAGTGATGACATATATACATAGAAAATGATATCGCTTTGCGCAAACGGAATAAGGATACACATAAAATTATAACGGTTCTCGTGCATTAAGAAATTAAAATTTGCCGAGCGAAACTCGACCGAGTTTCCTGTAAATACGGACCTTGCGTGTGATTTTAACGTCAGAGAATCTTTTGCTTAATTACGTTATCATTTAAAGCATTTTCTCGGTGCGTTAAGTGGGATGTTGTTTTTAATTACATTATCCGAGTACGCTATTTTGGACCTTTTTACCGTGAGTAATAATCATAATTTGTTGTGTTCCAAATTTTGATATATATTTTAATAGTTGTTTCCGTGGCTTCGCTACAACTTAATTTTTTTAACATGGGGATATCCCTACGTCCCTTATGTCTGACTTGCACGAACTAAAACCCCATGGTGTCTTCTCACACCTATTGACCGGGGAGCGGGGGCTGCCGACTGGCACTGCGTCTACTCTCCGGCAGGTGTTGGCCCCTCATGAGGGGCTTCTTCGCGTCCGCTGACGTCTTGCCGTTATCTCCTTTGGTATTGGTTCAAGCCTAGATTCGATCAGTCATACTAAAAGTTTTCACTTACTAACTTAATACACACAACAGAGATTACCCCAACATATGAGCACACCCACAGTTTAGTACACATATCGTGGAAGGGTTTTATTATTTCCCTTGTTTTTTGAACTTGGTTAGTTTAATTTAGCCGAGTTGACAGGAAATTACTTAAATCGATTGAGATTAAGGTTTCGATTGTTGCCTCTAAAATTTTTAGTTTTGTTCGCCAAGTAATACGAGTTATTACGATTTCAATAAAAGTTACATCTATAGTACTGACATTTTTTTGTAATTTTTATTTAAAACAATTGTTTACTGTATTATATTATAGTTATTTATATTTATACAATTTATATTTATTAATTTAATTAATTAATTATATTTATACAATTTCTATTTATACAATACATATTTGATAGTTTTGGTAAATTATACCAACATAATATACTATTGTTCATTTAATGGTAACTTACTTTAAGTTTTATAACTTATTTCATATATCACTTAATGTAACAAAACGTATACATGTATGTTTATATGTATGTGTGCATGAATGTATGGTTGGTGGGCACTTCTATAATTTACAATTAGATACATTTATTTGGTTTTGTGGTTCACAAGTTATAAAAACACGAACAAGCAAACGGACAGACAGACGGAGACCGTCGCCTTTCATAATATATAAGAATGGTATGCATTTCATCGTGACATCTAGTCGAGATAACTTCAATTTAGCAACACATTAACAACATTTTAAACAAATTCTCTTACCAGACCTCTAGATTTTTTTTTTTATTTTCTCTAAATATCATTTTTATTTATGTCCCAACTATAAAACCGAGCGTTAATTTGTTTAACAGAATTATATTCGTTTTTGTGCATGTCGTCGCCTGTCTATGAATGGCGGTTGATTGTGATCGGATTTTTGTAAACGGACGAATTTGTGCGATTCACACGCGACGGTTCCGCTGCGTTTGTGATTCAGCTGCATTCAACATAAAGCGCTTACGGGGGTGGGCTAAACATCGGGTACAAGGGTTTTTTAAAAAATCTTTAAAAAATAATTTTATTTTTTTTTTATTTTTTTTTTTTTTTTTTTTTGCGGTTATAAATCGGTGAACGCCGGCTGAATGCACGAAAAGGATTGATGATTTTAATGAAGTAATGGAATATTATTAAAACTTATGCCTACATATTTAGTCTCAGCAAAAAATAATAAAATATTCTATTCGATATGGCCACCTTTGGCTTTTATACAGGCCTTTAATCTGTTTGGCCACGAATCTATGGATTTACGTACTGTTTCCAAAGGAAATTTCGCCACTGCTTGCTACCAAAGATTTTTTAAGAGCCTCAATGTTGCCGCGTCATGTTCAGAATCATGTTTAGAATAGGTCATGTGCTCTAAAACTGACCATAATTTGAAGCCTAAAGGGTTGAGGTCTGGACTAGATGACGGCTAGTAATAGCTCTTATAAATTATGGAACGTTGGTTTCAAGCTAGGCTTGGGTAGTTCGTGCCTTGTGACCAGGTGCAGAGTCCTGCTGGAAAGTCCACGATATAATTTTAGAAAGTGTATTACTGAGAGGTTTCACACATGATCCAAGACTGTATCTCGATACACTTTGGCTGAAGTTTTCACTCCTTTTTCACAAAAATAGACACGCCCCACCAAACCATCACTGACGCAGGATGATGATCACGTTGTACCTTTCCGACCACTTGAGCAGCTTCTTTAGAATTGTGAGCGTATACTTTATCATTTTACTTATTTTAGTGTTCTTCAATCGTGAAAATTTTTTCATCGGTAAAGAGGATATTTCTGTGCCTTTCACCTTCGTATCGGGACAGAAGGCGTTTTGATCGATACACTCTCTTTAATTGTAAAGAGGGCATGTCCTGTATATCGACGATAAGCACCGAGCTTCAGGTCTTGTTTTATAATACGCGACAGAGTCCTAGAGGGAACCTTCATTTCTCGCGATAAAATTTTTTGCTTCCTAATTGGGTTTCGACGAATTCTGGCTTTAACAGCCTTTGTAGTTCTAACAACACACGGCCGCCCCGATCTTTTCAACGGTTTTCGACAGAGGAAGTGTTGTTGTATCTAGTAATAGTACGATATACGAATATACGACTGATACCAAGCTTTTGAGGTGTCAGGAATATGACCGACAGCTCCATACCCACTTTGTGCAAGGCGATCACTGCAATCCTATTTTCTTTTTCTTTAACACCCCGTTCCATATTGTAATTTGATAATGAACACGAAAAAATATGTGAAATGGCACAATATCAAAAGAAGTTTTTAAAATAATATACGTGTTTCAAATTATTTTAATTAAAAAATCGAAAAAAAGAAAAGTTTTTATGTAACAGTATTTATGGCTAGACTAGTTCTAGATAAATTGAATTTTCTCTACTATTGTTTTTATATCAAAATCAATAAAGATACTATTCCTTTTGTTTTTTCGAATAGTGGTTTTTATTTTTAAACCTAACTAATATTATAAATGCGGATGTGAGTTTGTTTGTCATTATAAAATTTTGCATTTATATTGTCACCCTTAAATGACATATCTTGAAAAACTGTACTCTTCCCGAGAGATATGCTAAATCCACATCGATGCGAGCGAAGTCACAGAAAAATTGTTCTTTTATTATAAATTACATAGAAACGTGAAGTAACAGTACTTGCATTGTTGCGATTCGTTCGGCCAGTGAGAGCGCCGGAGGCCCACCTCCATTAAAAGGCCGGCAATGCACTTGCGACTCTCATGGTGTTGCTGGTGTCTATGGACAGCGGTGATCATTTACCATCAGATGACCCGTCTGTTCCTTTGTCCCCTATATATAAAAAGAAAAGTATACAGAGTAATACCTTATTTCACAGTTTTATTTTAATTAATATGCACTCACTTTATCTTTATATGTATTTATTATATGTTCATTTGTAATGTTCACATGTAATATTTAATTTCTATATAATTTTAAAACACATTAAATTTTCATTTCTAGCTAAGATGTATTTATAAATTTTTCAAAGACGGCGTCTGTGCAAGCGTCCTAACTGTAGCGGAGTCACGGCCCCGAACGTGCAGACGTGGTTTTAAAAATGTTCACCCGCCAAGATACCGACCGTGCTGTAAAGTTAAAAATTCAATGTGTCAAGGTAGATTCGCATGTTTAAGTGACGGGAACTACTTACGTTAATATAAAATATGTCTCGTTATTCTATGTTTAAGAATTTTATAACATTATAATAGTTAAAATGATAATATTCCTTTAATTCTAGAATATATTTTAATCGTAACTAATAATATAAATACCAATGTGAGTTTGTTTGTTATTATAAGTATAATTTATTCTCCAAAAACATTTACATGAATTATTTACCATATTAAAATGTCATCTGTAATGGTCGTGAGACTGTATCACAGTTTTTTTTAACTTAGCCATAGACGCAGTTAAAAAAACTTGGTTTCTGAGTATGATAGTCATAAGAGCTAAAGAGTAAAATACTTATTAAAGTAAAATAATTAGTGGAACTATAAAGTACTCATCAAAGGCCGAAGACCGTTGCCGTGTTGAGACAGGTTTTCTATTGGCGAAGCGGTGTGTTTATACAATATTGAATATCTATATAAGTTATAGGACAGCCGCAAACGAGAACACACTGTTTGCATCTTAGTTTTTTGCCGAAATCACATTGGAAAAAAATAGCGACATCTAGCTGTGTTAAGCGGCACTTAAAATACCGCTTCCCTTGACAGCATGGGAACTCAATAAATGAAACCTTTCTCAGTGTTACTAACTCCCAGTTAATCACTCACTCTAATAATGTTTTTGCCTATTTAATATCTGTAAACGATTTTTTAAAATGATTATAACAAATGACGGACGGTGTGAATCGACCGTTAGTGTCAAACGTCCGGACTAGGTCGACATTTAGATTGTAAAAAACGAGGTAAACATTTCACATGACGTATGGAGCTGTAGAAATTCTATTTAAAACGTATTCGAAAAACTTGTTGTTTTTACTGTTGTTCGAAATACAATTTACTTCCATTGTATTGTTCTAAGAATGCGTCTTCATTGACCAATTTGTATTTTTGTAGGGGTAATATTTATTTGTGCCTGAATGTTTTCTGTGCGGTTTATTTATTAACTCTTTCAGGGAGAGATTTACTAGCGTTTTATGTTGCGTTATTGTTTTTTTGAAGTGAAAACTTCCTTAGCCATGTTGAGTGATTTTTGATAGAAGAAAAACTTATCGGTTCACGTCACCGATGATTTTGACATGTAATCATTGTATTGTATTGTATCGTATATAGGCAGCTCTGGGTTATATTTTCAAGGGCATGTGTAATATTAATTTTGCAATCATCATGTAAGTGTGTCCGTTTGTTTGTAATTTCGTCCATGTATTAGTATAAAGCAGGCTTTGTCTGAAATACCAGCGCTGCAACGCTTGCACTCGCAGACCTGCAGCTGAGACAAAGACCTTGTTCGTCCCATGCGACACTTGTCTCACTTTAATTTTGTATGTATATACTTGTAAATATGTGTTGTATGTGCTGAACAAATATATCTTCGTCTGCGTCACCGAAATGCTCGTGAGGTATTGGGCTTGCAACAGACTAGCGACGCGTAGTACAGCGGCCTGTGCACATGTAATATTGATATTTTGTATTAAACTTGTGAAGCTCATCTAATGTTTTATTAATTAATAAACTATATAATATCTATATAATTACTGTTCGGAATGCCAACAGATGTGATAACCAGATTAATGTGAATAATTTCAATTGTAAAATTTAAATAATCTAGCCTATAATTGATTTAGAAATTCAAAAAAGAAGACATACAGAAAAAACAGGTTATCTATTGTCCAGAAAAAAGTCCGGTTGGATAATTCAAATTTATATTAAAGCGAGCGAAGTCGCAAACACAAGCTTGTTTTGTGCGTAAAATGATATTACGCTCTAAATTCTTAAATTAGTTACTTCCATTACATTTCTACGTTTTCTTATATTTCAAGGTATAGTAGAAGTAATCTCCAATATTTCTATATTATACGCCGATGAACTTTTCGCTTCCATAATCATATTCTTGAATATAATAATTCGTAAACTGGGAGAACATTTCGAAAACAATGGCCACAAAATTGTTAGTACGTTTTATTTTAAACATCGCATGAAATATAAAAAAAACACGTAGGACTTTCGCCTCTAGTGTGTGTACACATTAATTTAATATAAGGTACTCGTTTTTTACCACAGTCTTTATCAATATATTTGGCCACTCTGAATATACCAGTAAGGTCAGGTTCTACTCGATGACTGGGTTGTTTTCCGAACCGGTGGTAGTTTTGACGTTCATAAGTGCCTTCTTAGGACCTAAATTGAATAAAGTGTTTTTGATTTTGTTTTTTTAACGTCTTATAAATTGATGAACGCCGCCTGCACGCACGAAAAAGCATGAATCATTGTCACGTTCCGCCTGAGCGCTCGGTGCAAGCGAAAGCGCGGAACAAGCGATAGAGAGACGCGATCGGCCCAAGCGTTCGGCTTGTAACGCACCTGTCTCTCTTCCACTCCATCGGCCGGTACGTCCAAGTCTTATCACGTAAAATTATCTAATTATTTTGCTGTTTATTATATTATTTATTGCCCGTTAATATTATGGGGAACGATAAAGGTCGGTCAGTTTTAGCGAAAAGTGCGAACTAGTAAGGGTTATGTAACAGCCAATAGGTATGAAAGGGATAGCTTTAAGCTGCTTACGCTTAGAGTCGCGCTACGGTCAACGAATCTTAAGTTAATTATCCTGTCACTGGTACAAATTGCAATACAATATAAAACAGCACATTAGCCAACAGAAAAATAATTGATAATAGTTTATTCATTTATTTAAGGTCTACAAAACTGAGTTCGATGAAGAAAAATTAACTTAAGTCCCTTAAATCGGTTTCTAGGTTTCCCGCCATCGCGGCTACCCTACAACGCATGGCGCGCGCCTCAGTTTCGAATAAATAAACCATTTTAGTAAAGATAGAATAAATCCGCGCATTATTTTATTTTATTCATTTTAGGAAGATTTATAGCTACACTTGTACATTAGATGAAAAACACTAGGTCTAAACACTGCCAATTATAATTCCCCATCGATAAGAATCTATCTTTATATATATCGATCTTTCCCTAAAACGACCGATCATTAGGAGTAAATCTTGTTCGTTACTTAAAGTAGATTCCGGCGCCGGCGCCGTTTGAATATTATTTCGATCCGACCTCTGTTAACATGCGTGTTTGTGCCTACGCTCACGAATCTCTCGCTCACGCTGCCGTGAAGGAGGGCGCATTATTCGATCCCGCACACACGTCGCGTTTCTTCCGATAGCATCTCGAGCCTAGGTCATCCCCGGATGGAGCCCTCGAGCTGTTACTATCGCGATACAGTGACTCACCTACATCACTTGTACACACATGAGATCACCTCACATACGGATACACATTACACACATGGTGGAAGGGTTTTACTTTTTTTTCCCTTAGTCAAACTGAATCGAGTAGTTTAATTCGTTTCATTTCCGATATACATGTAAACGTTTGTGAATCATACAAATTTAATTTAAATATACGTATGAATAGCTTAGAATAGTTTAGCTAGGTCAGATCCGGGTTATCGGTAATAGCCCAAGCCGAGGTGCGCCGCGCACCCTTGAGCTTGTTGCCTAAATAAAATCGGCTGAGTGCCTTAAGAGCTGGCCTTAGTAGTCCAGTGAAGTTGTAAATACCTTGCCCGAACAATAGCGTAGTCAGTTTGAAAAAAAAATGACATGAACACTGCTGAATGTCAACACAACATGTACAAAGAAGTGAAAGAGTTCATAACATAAAAATAAAGAAAAAATTAAATATTTAAATGGCTTTTTTTTGTGATATAACACAAACACGAGTGTAAAATAACGTAACGAAATAATTAATTACTGGATTATTTGTAAAACTATCTTATTCAATGATTTATTTCAGTTATGTTATATGTATATAATATAGATAAAAAATATCTCTTATAGTACATCATTTCAGTCGACATCTATGAATATACCTGTAATTTAAAAATGGCTAAAAATGGCAAAGATAAATGAGACAAGACTTCTGATTTTTTTTTTAATTTAAATGTCTTAATTTAAATGTAAATCTCATTTTTAATGTCAGTAGTCAAATGGCCTAAAAATTGATCGACCAGCACGTAAGCAGCACGAACCTTGTTCAAGCATTTATGACATTAACAAAGCCAGGGCAGATCGCTAGTTATTATTGTTTAATAAATTAATACATAAATGTAAAGTGACTACTCACACCAAAAACAATTCTAAAAAGCATTCGTTATTCGTACATTTTTAAAACACACTTAAATTTTGCGACATTCGTTGTAAAAAATCCACGTATATTCCGCGACCTCTTTGTGAATGGAACCCGATTCTTGACCCTCGTTAACGAACAAAGGCACCCTTCCCTTTGTTTTCGGCTTAAAGACACCTACTAATTTTGACCTCTCTCCGATTCTTGATTGCTGATGCAACGTGATAGTCAAAGAGATTTTTTTTTAATCCGGTAAGTTACGCTTGTCTTTTGTATTCTGTGTGTTCCATATATTTTATATAAATCCTAGCACCTGCCTTCGACTTGGTCCTCGTAAAATAGTTACTTTGGGTTAATGCTAACTTTAACTCACGACTTCGTTCACGTAGAAGGTGAAAATATTTTTAAGTAATACGTACGTCAACCCCGATTTTTAAACATTATTTATTAGTGCTCCACTTCTATTAGTTTTAGCGTGATGATATATTCTTTCCCTGCCTTTCTCGGTAAATGAGCTATCTAACACTGGAAGAATTTTTCAAATCGGACCAGTAGTTCCTGAGATTAGCGCGTTCAAGCAAACAAACTCTTGGATTCTCAGATCACTATTCAGTTTGTGAGTGTACATTTAGATGTTTATGTGAATTTAACTGCAAATATAACTTTGTTATGTATTATATTTCAGACAAAATTTAATATATAATAGTTTTAGGTGATCCCATCCGAGATTTTATTTCATAAATTTTGCTCACTGGCAGCTGATTTTAGTATTAACTACCTTATTTATTTTATAGTTTTTTCTCTCCTATTTTCTCAGAGGGTTTGTTCAGAAGATCACACCACCCTCATCCATACAACAAACATTAATCAAACAAACATCTTTAACAAAAAAATAATTAAAAACAGAACCTTGAAATAACTTTCTTGTCCTTACACCGACGTCCACCAAATTATATTGTAGATTAATTTGGCTTCTTCCTATTCCGGGCGTGACAATATTTGATTACAAAAAAGTTCCTTATTTTTCTATTGCCTTTAACCTAGAAACTTGATGTTATGTTTTAGTATTCAATGTTTTTTGTAACTTTATACCTCAAGCCATTTTCAAGAAAAAATATTATACATATATACAAAGAGTTAGACAGATAAATAAATGGACAGTCGTCTGATCCTACACGGTTTTCTTTTTTCTGCCTTGAGGTACGAAACCCCAAGACTGGTTCTGAAGTAATTAAGAAAAATAATTCAAGAAATATTAAAACAATACATTTTATATTATATTGTCAGTTATATAAAAATCGTACGACTCACATGATTTTAAAGCTCTAATAGTATTTGTCGAATATTACCCCTTATTTCCATCTTCATTTTTGTCATAAACCCAATTTTAACTGTATTCTGGAGAATTCCACCAGCGTTTTAAGCAGATATATAAGTGAGCGATTGTGCGGTCTATGGCAGTTGTAGTCCGGTGAAGCTGTAAAGATATAAAGACCTGTCCAGGTTAACAGGGTAGTCAGTTCAAAAAAAAAGAAGGTTTATGGCAGTTCTATTCTCAATGTTAGAATGTCAGAGTGAATACTCGGCGTGACCAATCCGCAAGAGAACTTTAGTTACAAAGTGGTACAAGGTGTAAGTACTTACAGAAAATGTATTAACACATCGTTTTATCTCTAACAATCAGTATGTTCCACTTTTATATCTGTATACGTTTTAATTTACTAAAAAACGTAGATTTTTAATTATATGAAATTATTTAAAGTTTTATTAGGTTATTGATAAAATCTTCCGGTGACAACAACCTCCAGCTCTAGGGAAACGATGGATTCAATAATAAGATTAAGTTGTTAGTGGCGAGTCTCTACGCCGATTGAATTTTATCTCGGGAATGTAATTGTATCATCGACTCGGATTCTAAGGGATTTTACCATTTTACGGATGAAATGTCGCAATTATACTGAAATATACTGAAAGTTATTTATACTATTATTGGAAACAGATAATGTTTGTAATTTTGATGTGAAACACCTATAGGCGCGAGTAAACCTGATTTTTGACTGGCGCGACGTGGTGACGCAAAACACGAACTTTTCACTATTAACGAAATACTCAAAAACATTGGCAACCCTTTCTGTATAACTATAAGATTCAAATTGTTTTGTCGGCCACTCGTTATACTAGTGTTACGCGGTATGCGCCGACGACCTAGCGCCCTTTGGTAAATACCGCCAAACACAGAGCTTGCGCCTAGTTGAATTTTTATATTTTATAAAAATGAATATTTATGTAATCTGTTCTTTTAGGCATATAAGTTATACAAAACAATTTCGATGTTTCACATCTGCCAGGCGTCCTGTGACGACTCATTTTTTTTTTGTAAGAGACCATTTCGGATATAACTAATTAATAAATCTTCTCTCACTGATATAAACCTATTTTTAAGGTAACGACTTTAGACAATTTTTCGTTATTAGTTAGACTTAGTCCATTTTTCATAATAATCTAAAATTTAACAACAAGTACCACCCAGTATCGTGTTATAACAAAATATATGTTCTATAAAAACCTTCTCCTTTAAAGGGATGTGTGACACATTCTACCTATTTCCTTTCAACGTATCTTGTTTGGACATCTGATAGAAGAAGACAAAACATGATTCTCGCTATCACTGCTGATTAATAAGTAAACTTACATATAAGTGGGCTTTATATATATTTGAAATATATCTTTGGATTTTTTGTTCTCCCAGTATTCAGTATATGATATCTTAGTTTTATATTAATTACTTTTAAAAATAACATACTGTTAATTATGTCCGACGATAGAAAGTATAATTAAAGTTGATTTATTTTAATATGTATTATATATGCGTAATTTACTTTGTCGTTCTGTTTGCTTATATTTTTACCTTTCAAGTATACGTGCTGAATTTATTGTAATGAAGTTTAACGTAAGTATAACTTGAAACTTGCGAAAAGAACATTTTTTTCCTGAATGTAGCGAAAAATACGCAAAGTTATGAGAAAAACTAGCGTTATAGTTTGAACGGACTACTTTTTTAAATTATGAAAAATACGTTACTATGTAAACGGATAAATAAAAATATTGAATCGAATTCGTATCAGCTAAGGTTACATCAGAGACCTTATTTCCCTTTTACTCGTTACCGTCGTGAATCTCTCATTTTCCAGCTTTTTATTACGTTCATAATGCTGTGGCTTATACAAGGAAAGCTCTTGACCCGGGCCGCTATTCGAAACTCAACGATATTACTTCTTTGTTTCATATATGTCGAAACGGCGATATAAATTTTTGAAAGTGTTTGGTTTATTATTATAAGAGCTAGCATTTTATTTATAAATTTGTATTGATATTTATAAAATAATGTAAACTAAATTAATATCATCAAATCAGTTTCATTACATTACATTACGAAAGAAAAAACTAACATGTAGTTTTTAGAGTCATCAATTTTTTTCCGTTTTTTTATAACTACGTCCCGTGACGCAGAGGTCATTGTATTCCGTTAATTGAAGTCGTTCAGGCTTTAACTCTGGTCGTTACATGCAATATAACGTAATGAGACCAGTAAGAACTGTTATTTACATGAGAAAATTTTGACGTGTTAGCCATGAAACAATATATGCATCTTTGTTAAGTTATTGATCGTCTCCACTTATTAATCGCTTCCACGCCATGCCTGATAATCAAAATAAAAAATAATTAACTCAATGTAGGCCCTAAGAAGCCGCTCATGAACATGAAAACTCCCATGATATTGTCTATGATATGTCTATTGTGATTTATATCGAAACATCAAGAATCGGGGCCCTATACAGGCCCCTGAACCTGTTGTTTCTATACACCGATAAACAAAGGTTTCACCCTCGAAACGTACTCTCTCTTCACGGATTTACTGCTTTATGTAAATATCACTTTCAGTACGAACTTTGTCGGTGGTTGTTAAAGTGTAGAGGCTTTTATAGCTCTCCGCGTGAATTTTATTGGGCCTGAAATTATTTTAGAATAAGGAAATTATTATAGCATCTTGTAAAGCAAATATAATAGTGTGTTTAAGTCTTTCTGAAAAGAAGCGGTTATGTTTTTATGTCATCGCAAATTTTTATATGAATAGCTTAACTAACATTATAAATGTGAATGTATGTTTGTTTGTTTATTAGGCGTGAAGCCTAAACTATTCAACCGATAATTATTATTAAATTTTACATTAATACTATCACGGATATAGAAAAGTATCCCCTCCATCTAGATAAACAGTATTATGCCCGAGGTCAAATCTATAAACATGCGGGTGAAGCCGCAGGCAAAAGCTAGTAGATAATAGTAGAAACGTATATATAAACAGGTGAAGATCTATATATAAACCAAGTTTTTTATTTATATTTTTGTTAAGTAGCTAAATGGTGATAGCAATCTAGACGAGTACAAATATCTTACCACCCCACTTGAATATTGGACTATAACTGATACTGAAGGAGCTAGCAACGTCTGCTTATGAGCATTTACCATGGTAAATGGTATTTATTCAGATTTACTCTTAGATACATTAAGATTAGCTACAGAAAGTGGATTTTCGTATCTTACCTTGTGTTAAGGTAACGCTCTTGAACGATGGAAAAATCTCTTGCATGATGTTGGGACGTAGCATTGATGCCTACAGTTTATCGCTACACCGCATACTCCAATGTAGTTGCGAGTGTTATTGTCACCATTGGATATTTTCGTCCACTAAACTGTTTTTAAAGGTATCCAGGACATGTTTTTTTTTTTTTTTTTTTGTGGGGGGAAAAGGGATTGATGGTGGTGGAAGGAAAAAAAAAAAAAAAAAAAAAAAAAGGGAGCCGCGAAAAAACTACCCACCCCCCGGCCGCCGCGGCGGGCAGGCCGGACAGAAACGGACCCAGTAGGGCCCCCCCCCCCCCCCCCCCCCTAACTAGCTACCCCGAAACCCCCAGCCACCACGCGTGGTTGGGTGCGGGCGGCGATGTTTTGTGTGGTTAGTCGTTGTTGCCTTTTTTTATGAGAATTCCGGGAACTTTTCATTGCAGCACACTCCGCTGTAGTATTTGCCTAGTGGAATATTAATCCGATGTTCGCAGGTTGGAACCTTGGCATGTAGTAACGAATTATTCGGAATTCGCGTACATTTACTAATTTAAATTGGTAGCACTATCGGCTGACGGTGAAGGAAAACATCCTGAGGAAAGCTGAACTTGAGATATGTTCTTCTAGTACAACTGTATGTAGGAAAATATGGAACTGTGGACTTCTTAGAGTTTGAAATCGACAATATGTCGTGAGCTGGCGTGGTGATTATACCCATACCTGCTTTTGGGAAGAGGGCTATGACCCTGCATTGGGGCTCTTACAGGCTGATGATGATGATGACACTCCGCCAGATTGATACAATAACAACTAAAGAAACCGTCATTCATATAGAATACAGTGCACAAACCAGCGCTCTCAATAAGACACCTTTTTAGAAATTAACTAAGCAATCCCCTACAAAGAGCGAAATACGTCAGATCTTTTTCTTCGAAAAAGTAGGCAATGTTTCATCTCGTCGAGATCGTTGTCCGGCGATTAGACCCGGCATGAAGTCATCAAGTGTTGCGACGTGAGCTGCGTGACCAGAATACAGGATCCCCGATTCTTTCTCAGACGCTACGTGAACCGGCTAATATACACGTTTAGAGAAAATTACTAAAGATATATTATTATATGTTATAACTTTATCAAGTCCTATGATAGTGAGCTTTATTAATTAATTGGCTGCGATACGGTTCATGTCTCGGAGGGCTGTTAAGTGGAAGAAAATAATTGGCTCAGTATATTCTTGTCTTTTATAACCTTCTTATTTATTGAGTCTTCGCTTATATCTATAAATATAATAAGAATGTAAATATAACGTGTATACACATTTAGATTTTGTGAAAAAAAAATTGCTGGTGTCTTGGAATAGTAATAAAATACATTTCAATCATTTTTAGTAATATCTGTCTGTCTATCTGTCCATTTGTTTGAACATACATCACAGCTAAAGTACTGCATTCATGATAAACCTAAGCCAATCACAAAGCATATCGTCGAGTAGCATTTAGTCTTAGTTTCATTAAAATCGGTTCACTCTATCAAAAGTTATTTTAATTTTAATGACGAAGCGACTTAAGTACGGCAGAAATGTAAATAAACTTAATACATTGAGATGATTTTATTAGTTTTCACTGTTTTTTTTTTACATTAGGTTCCACATGGATGGACTCGCGGGCACAGCCTAGTGTTTTATAAAACTGCGAAGGATTTTAGATTCGCTTTTGAATTATTACTAATTGGTCTTCCGTTTGTCTTGAATTTTCGTAAAGCTTTATTTAGGTTTAAATATACTTAGTGAGATACACGCAGTAAACGATCTGCAATTATTCTGTGGTAATACCTATTTCTTCCATTAGATGTTCGTTGTATTTATTTCGGCGTTGAAACAACACTCATTAAAATAACTGTCATTGTTTTGTTCAAGCCGAACTTTGGCCACTTTGGTACCCTTGGGCTTGTTGTCAAGTGACTTGGCCATAGACGGAGCCATAAGCGCTCGCCCGATCGCTCGCCCGGGACTGTAAAATCCCATCAGCGTATAGTCGGTTCGTTTTTTTTCCGAATTGACGTCCTTGACAACTTCACCGGGCTTTGTGCGTACTGTCATCGATCGCACTGTGGTACGCCTATATATCGATTATAATTAAAGGAGGGGTGGAAATCTCTAGAGAGCAATTAAAATTTCATTTATGATACTGATAACGTATAATGGAAGGTTGAAAGAGTGTTATTTTTAGAACTTGTTTGTTGAAAATACACGGAGTAACATGGTTTTTGATTTGTGTGTGTATTTTGCGACGTATCAGTGAGTGACCATACTGCTTTAACTTTTACTATAAGTTTATTGGAGATGTTTGTAGCCAATTCTAGATTGCTCTGTCACAATTTAAATTTAAATGTTTGAAACACTATTTCTGTTTATATCGGAACAGAATACTATTATTTATTTCAATGTTATTATTTATGAGCTTAATTAATAAGCTTGAATTTAGTATGGGTTCGGAGTTGCAACGGTCGAAACATACGGAATGGTTGGTTATTAAAAAATTTCGAAATATATAGTGGCTGCTAACCGATTAAGCGAATCCAGAGTCTTATAAAAAATAAGTTTTATATCGACACGATAAATGTTCTCACAATAGGAAAAAATAAATGTTACGAGTTCCCCTAATCGAAAGCCTTCACAAAGCGTTCTAAAGTCAATAAGCAGATAAGGTTTATTGAAGCCCTTCGGAGCAAACGTAAAATGTTTAACTATACGTCTCATTATTCGAGTACGAGGTAACGGGGGTCCGTACATTTAAGGATTCTGGGAAGTTGGCTATTGTTTATACGCTTTGTAATATCGGAAAATTAATTAGTATTGGATGTTATCTTGTAGCGTTAACATGTAAATGAAAATTATAATTATGTTAGTTATTCTGCGAATGTCATAAGGTCATAATAGGAACTTGGAGACCGTCTGCTGTGCAGTATGAGGTGGCGCGTTGTCGTGCAGGAGCAGTGGAGACGAGCGGTTGACCAATGCTGGTTGGAGATGTGCCAGCTTCTCCATCATTGTGTTCAATTCTTCACAGTACACATCTGCAGTAATGCTCATCCCATTTGGTAAGAAGCTGTGATGAATCACACCGGCGCTAGACCACCAAACAGTGACCATCACTTTTCTAGGGGTAAGTTTTCGTTTAGGGCATTGTTTAGGTACTGAACCAGGATCCAACCAACTTGCTGAGCGCTTGCGATTATCAAACAGAATCCATTTTTCATCGCAAGTAACAATGCGGTTCAAAATTCCATCATTTGTATGTCTGTTGAGCAGTGCAAGGTACGTCTCGACGCGTACTTCGCGCTGGCGATCATTGAGTTCGTGGGGCACCCATTTGTCAAGCTTTTTTACCTTGCCAATTTCACGCAAATGGACCAATATTGTTTTGACGCTAACGTCGAAAGCTGCTGCTAATTCAGCCGTAGATTGTGTATCATCAGCTTCCACAAATGCCTTTAATTCGTTATTGTCGACCAAAGTCTTCGGACGACCGCGAGGTTCGTTCATTTTTCAGGTCGAAATTCCCAGAACGAAAGCGAGCAAACCAATAAAAGGTGGTGCGTTGGTTTGTAGTGTTAGCTCCGTAAACGTCGTTGATGTGCGTGCCGCTTGTGCCGCGTTCCTGCCACGACGGTACTCATATTCCATAATTACTCGAATTTTTAACGTATCCATGA
This sequence comes from Antheraea yamamai, assembly GCA_036509395.1. NCBI lineage: Eukaryota > Metazoa > Arthropoda > Insecta > Lepidoptera > Saturniidae > Antheraea > Antheraea yamamai. The sequence goes on along the minus strand of AP028436.1, from coordinate 20,201,762 downwards.
TGACAAAAAAGATTGAAATGCGATGAAAATGTAACACTAATCAATAAACAAATCACTACTTATGGAAAAAGAATGCCATGTTTTTAAAATAAAATTAATTTGAAATTAGAATTCTTAGCCAAACAAAAATTATTTTGATTCGAAATGACCAGTACTGCAGAACGGCAATTTCATAGGTAAAGACCTATTATAAATTATCGGTACAAAATTCGTTGTTAATTAAATATGACACATTTCATGAACGTTCTAGAAAATCAAATCAAACAGACCTTTAAACTGTAAATCTTTGTTATACCTGCGCAAAACAACATCCCGCCTTAACAAGTCAATCTTAATCCATTTTTTATCTTTAACCGCAGGCATTTGACATTTTTACGCTAACAAGAATAATAAACTGTTCCACATATATAATACACACGCAATTGATTTGCCAAATTGATCTCATATTACGTTTTATGAGTGAATTGTTAAAAATAAATAGTGGTAATTATGCAATGCAGATGTCTAAAGTAAACTTGTCCACAAGAAAATAAAATAACGGAAGAATCGTAATAACAAGCCTGCATTATATACCACGATAGTGTAAAGACCGATTGCGTTTAAAAAACCGGATGGTAATATCACTCCGTCTTCAACTATTTCCATGTAAAACGGATTTATAGAAGAACTTTGCCGGTTACTCATCGTAGCATACCCAAAGGAAATAAAGATTAAAATGAGTACGATCCTTTACTAAACTTTTCACGAAAAAAAAAAAACACGATATACAATTTGTTCCAAGCTTGAGCTATGAGATTTTTAAGAGATTGCTACGCTGGTGTAAAAATTTAATACAAAGCGGACGTGTTTAAAAGTTTATATTAAAGGTTGACAATGTATTTTAAAACTGAAAGTGAAAGAGTCCCGTAAGAAAAACACAAAGGAAATCTTTCTTCGAGATGTGTATAGAGATCCTAAACCACATTCATGTAAGTATATAGGACATACGCGCGTATATTTTAGGTGAAATCACCGCGTGGTAGACAATTGCCTTAATATTTTTAACGATAGACAATTTGCTCTAAGTTATAACAGACTGTGAATAGTGCTCGACTAATTGCCACCTTACATTTGAAAGTCTGTAATCTATGATATGGTAGCTGCACTTGAGAGCCCATTTTTCTTCGAGTTTAGAGTGTTACCATCTTAAGCCAAATTGTCATTTAATATCAGATGAGAGTGCGGACAAAAGCTAAAAATCATCAACATTATATATATTTTTAATATTGTGAAGTAGCAAACAGGAGTGCCATCGATTTTCCACTCACGAGCACCGAGTTGGAACATCTTATCAACTACCAGTATTATTTGCCAACCATTTGAACCGCATTATAATAGTACGAACACCGCTCACCCACTCTTTCAAAAATTGGAGTTCAAATTTCAAAATGTTTCCTTATCAAACACTATTATAACACAAACATGTATGTCTTACCATAATACAGAATACATTTTCCAATTTACATAATTTATTGCGTCCACGAGATGTCTACATATTAACCGTTCGCGGCGCGCACGCTGGCAATATAAGGCCGTGAATCCCCGCAGTGTCTAATAGAACAAGTTCCGCAAAAGCATTTTCAAAAGCATTATGAAAGTAATAAAAGAACGTAGCTACAGTGTTTTATATTAACCGTGTAATGCCTATACTACACTGTTTATTGTCTGGAGATGTAGAAACAAAGCTTTCTCTCTTTGGTAGTGTAATAACTGTAAAAGTCCTGCGACAGACGCGCCTGTCTAGGAAATAAACGCCTTTTCTACGTTACCGTCTTTCTGGTTAGTTGAACTGTTTTATTTTTATATTTCTGTTATAAAATCGTTGGCCATTCGTTGCACTTAAGTAATCACAAAAGCTGGCAGAGCTTACTTACCCAACTCTACTTTTAAAGTGCGATGTATACGCGAGTCCAAACATCATTTGGCTCCGATAATATTGTTTTTAATTATAGTATTTCGAATATTTGTATTTTAATAACATCGTAAGGCTTTCGTTATTTTGTACTGCCAAAATTTATTTCAAAGATGTCTATAAATTTTGGGACTTGAGATAAGTTCATTAAGACCTGAATATATTAAAAACGGAATCTGTGTAAATATATAAGGTTTATTTACCTCAAAAACCGTCGGAGAAATGGAGTGGGCCACACGTTATCACGGCGCCCCGCCACCTGCTCCACGCTTTAACTTGATATTTAATTAACATTGATCGTTTCCTCGCTCTTACTAGATGTGGCTAGCGTAGGTTCACATAGGTTTGCTGTTGAAGAAGATCATACGTGGTTTTGTTAAAATCTGTTCGTAAATAAACCATAACATTTGCAGCTGCAATCACGTGTATATTGTATGTGAGTAATGAATTATATACTTCTGGTATTAGAGATCTGTTGACCCTTTTATTTCTTTTCTTTATTCGAAACATTAATTACAAAATAAAATTAATAATGAGTAAATGATTTGATTAGATTTTTGCGGGGTGGTAGGGTGTCTGTACGACTGGATGGGGACCACGGTAAACAGGGGGAACACCCGCAATAGTGAAAGGTTTGGGGGTGTGGGTTGGGGATAGGGGTGTATATCAGAAGGGGGGGGGGGGGGGATTGGAAGGGGGGGGGTTTAGGGGGGGGGGGGAGGGGGGGGGGGGGGGAGAAAAAATATGTTTTTGGGGGGTGTTGTTTATTTTTTTTATATTGTATATTAAAAAAAAGAAAAAAAAGAATAATTAGAGAGAAAAAAAAAAAAAAAAAAAAAAGAATAATTTAGGTTAATCAAATGTATGAGTCAACATATGTTATTAATTCGTAAATATATTCGGTTTTATTTAAATTCGTTTTTTAATTACATCACAGATTTTGAACACAGATTTTTTTTAATTTATTTATCATATTATTAATTATATTTGTATCCATTACTTATTATGAAATAGTTATAGAACAATTAAGGATTAAATATTTTAGGATAATACATGTATCCGATATTAGAATAACAAACAAAGTTATGAAAATATTTTTTTAGGATATAACACGAAAGAATTCAAGAACACTAAATCATTTTCCCTCCATAAAAGCTTCAGAATATATGAATGTACTTAAGGTAATAATTTTATAAGTGAATATTAAATCGGACTATTAATATAATTTAAAGTTTCATAGTTCTATCTTCGTGGTATGAAAATCTTAAGTGATAAAATATATGAAATAAAAAGCTTTTGTTTTTAACTTTATTTAAGACTTTATATTTATTGATATGTCCTTATTCCCATTTATCGTTTATTTTATAGTATAAATATTTAAAAACTAGTATTTGCTCACGGCTTCGCTCGCGTTAATTTGCCATATACGTCGGGAATGGCACTTTTTTGCATTACGTGCCCTGTGCCCTCTGACAACGTGTATGCAAAATTTCGTAATGATAAGTTTAATTGTTAAGGCGTAAAATCGTAATAAACAAGCAAACTTACATTCGCATTAATAGTAATACCCCGGACAAGCGAACCCATTCAAGCTGAAGCCATTTACAACACACCACCACAAGGCAATTTTATTTCTATTTTACTAATAAGCGACTGTTTTACAAGATTCTTGTCTTCTGGATACGTGTTTGAACCTTAGAAACTAGAAGGTGTGAGTTTATATATCAAAGTCACATATCTCATCTAGAAACTTTAATTCATTGTTGGTGTAGTTTCACGGAGGCACTCTCACAATCTTAGCCCCTCCATCGTAATTGTATTCAGTCAATTAACATACGAAATTTCATTTACGGTTTTGGTAATTACTATAGATACGTAATATGTTCATTAAAAGTGTATCAAATAGGCTTGATTTAAATTATGTTGGTTTATGAAATTATGTTCAATGTTCTTCTACCGATAAAATATTATTGGCAGGTTGAAAATTTAGGGTTATATATATTTTACGTGAAAAAAAAATAGTCGCAAAATTAAAAACTTTACATTTCGAAAATAACGCCATCTACCAAATGTCTGCATAATTAAGATTTTATATTTTACTAGCAGGCCCGGCGGACGTTGTCCTGCTCGGATAATAAAAAAAAAACCTTGACAAATTATATACCTAAACCTTCCTCATGAATCACGTTATCTACTGATGAAAACCGCATGAAAATCCGTTCAGTAGTTTTTGAGTTTATCACAGACAGACAGACAGACGTGGCAGAGAACTTTGTTTCACAATATGTAGCGATTATAATGCAAAAAACCTGTTAACGCACCATTTCTACGTAAAGGATGCTTCCCAAGGATACTAAGCAACACGATAATCAACTTTAAATACCGTATTTTCCTCACTATAACATATGTTGATTGTTTCTAGCATTTGCATTCTCAGGGTGTTTTAAATCATTGTGAGATGAAAGATAAATCTTTCAAGTTGCCAATGCGTTTGCTATCGTGGGACCTCAAAGAAATTCTTGCTTAACAAATCAAATCAAATCAAAAATACTTTATTCAGTTTAGGCCCTAATAAGGCACTTATGAACGTCAAAGACTACCACCGGTTCGGAAAATAACCCAGTCATCGAGAAGAACCGGTAAGAAACTCGATCGGGTACATTTTATTAACATATATTTCCTACAACAGCTTTTAGCGGATGCACAGAGAGGAGTCAATTCCAGACATCACTATCGTTCACATACTGATCCAGTCTATAATATCCTTTTGAAACTAAAACCCGTTTGACGTGGCGCTTAAATTTACAGTCCGGCAAATCGGTAACATGCTTTGGGACTTTACTGTAGAACCTAACACTATTACCTAAAAAACTATTACTGGTTTTGCTAAGTCTGAAACATGGGACCACCAGTTTATTACAGTTTCTAGTATTTAGATTATACCGGTCTTTTACTAAATTCAGTTTTTCAAAGTTTTTATGGACATACATTAAATTATCAAGAATGTATTGGGAAAGCAGAGTTAAGATACCGAATTCCTGGAATTTCGTTTTTAATGATTCGTGAGGTCCCATATTATATATTGCCCGTTTTTGTAATAAAAATATCGTGTCTACCTCAGCAGCCGTACCCCACAGCAGAACGATAACAATGAAATATCTAAACGTTTGCATTATATAACTAAAGACAGAAATAAAAGCAATCGTCCGAAACCGAAACACCCTTTCATTGGTGAATATTACCCAATATCGAATCAATCAGAAATGCATAGAATAGTTTAGGCGTGTAGCCGCCGGCGTCCGTGCGTTCGAACCCTTGTACCTATAATGATGTTTGTTCACCCGCATTGTTAAGATCTCGAATGGATTACGTGCTAATGAAGTATCGCCTTGGGCGTTCTTTATGACGTGCTTTGGGGGACTTTCAATAAAACAAATTGGCTACCAGTTTGTAATCGTTAGCGTGAGTTTTTTATGGTAAATTTAAATTTCATGCCCAATTTCGTAATTGGGGTTAATCGGGGCGTATTTTTGAACGATCTAGGACGTATTTGTTACATTTAAATGTACATACATTGTACATACGTAGATATCGATAAAGGACTTTAACGTAATAATCGTGTTTTCTAAAAGCGTTTCTCTTATTGATGATTCTATAAATTATTAGGATGGATGGACGTTTTTGGATATCGTTCAAATCGTTAATTTATAACCAAGAAATGTTTTTTTCGATGCTTTTAATGAATATTGGGGTTTTTTCACTTTTTACAAATTCGTTTTTATCTCGTTTTAGTAAACCTACGTAATATTATTTTGATATTAGATAATTGTCCATCTACTTGGGATAGAAAATTTTGATATGGGCGTCAAAAATTTCATTTATATATTATGATGTTTACATTTTATTTTTCCCGTTTTTTTAATAATTCTTTTTAAGGCAATTGATCTTTATTTATATAGATAACCAGTAACGGGTACTTTGTCCACGTAGAACCTTATGTCAAAAAATGTGATTATTAAAACCATTTCAATTTAAAGTCCATTTACTTATCTATTTTCCTCTCGTACTTAAGTCGCGTCGTCATTAAAATTACAATAACTTTTGATAGAGTTAACCGATTTTAATGAAACAATGACTAAATGTTACTTAAGGATGTTCTTTATGATTTTTATCGTGGACGCTGTCAGTGATTTATCAGTGCTTTGGCAGTGATACCTATCCAAACAAACAGACAGACATTTGTAAAAATGATTGAAATGTATTTTATTACTTATTTCTAAACATCTGCAACACTTTTTTCACAAAAAGTACAGACACGTTAGACTTACATACTTATTATATGTATAGATTCAGTGACATATGTATTTTTCGTGCTCGGTATCTCGTCCTTGAACTAGTAAACTAACCTATATTCACAGAAACGCAAGCCGACTTACTTACTTAACTCAAACTGGATTCCAATTAGCCCAACAACGAGCGGAGTAGTTAAGCTCTCCGTCGTGTCGCCACTGAATTTATCGCTAATTGTTGTTTGGTCTACTCTAGCTTTCTCTATTTCGTTTCTCTGTCTCTTTTCGTATAAAATATGTTGAGTATAAAAACCACGAATGTTATTATTAGCGAATGAAATCTGTATGTGTTAGATAATATTTTTCACATAATATGTAATTAGTAACAGTAACATATTTTACTAGAATTTAATTAGATTTTTTTTATTGTTTTAGATTTTTGTAACCTCAGAATTGCGTGATTTATAAACTGATTTAGAAATATTTTTTTTTGTTGGAAAGAGGATATCTTCAAGGTTCTAATAGGTAATGTGTACTAATTAAGACATTGGTAAGTTTATGACAATTCAAAACTAGGTACGGATCTAACTATGATCACAGAAGTTTTGATACTTTACTGTAGGTTTTTTTTTGTTAAAATTTTCTTGTTTTATTTTTATTCTTTGTATAATTTTGATTTGTTTTAAGTATTTATTCATTAATTTTTGAAATGAATAATATTCGATTTTTTAAATTTTGTTTCAATTTTAACATATGCTGGAACACACTAGTAGGTATTTCTTGTTGGATTTGCAATTTGAAAGGCGCTAGCTAGCTAGAAAAATACTAGTTAATGAAGGACTCAGTTATAGCGTTGGAGCTTTCCGTGAATGATCGACTCAGTTATAGCGCTGGTTATAAAAATCTTAAGGAAGCCATAGCATGATGTTAGAGCTAAGCCAACCTTCACAGTTTTTTTTAAATAATTAAATAATAAAATGTGGCAATACATACATATATGGATAAAATGATACACAAGGATTGTAATAAAGTAAGTAGGTGAATGTAAAGAGTACCATGTAAAATTAAAAAAGAAGACAACGAGGCAACTAAAGCAGCCATAGAATAAGAAATTGTAAATAACAATAAGAGTGAAACCAAAGCAAATTAGGAATTAAGAATTAAATGTAAGAGAAAGGAATAACACTGAATCAAAAGAAATTAGATATAACGAAATGTTAAAACCAAAAAAGAAGACAAATGCAAACAAACCAATAGACGATGCCAAATAAGGTTAAGAATGTATTTATGAAAATAGTTAGAATAAGGATATTTAATAAAGCTAGATTTAAATGTTGTAAATAAAATCTCGAATTACGTATGAAGATACGGGACTGTTTAATAAAAATAAAAAAACCTTCATGCCTTTATAACTTTAAGCAGAAAATTTCTCCCAAATACTTACAGGTGTATTCCGGCAGCTACATTTGAGAACCTGCTCTCCTGTGTATTTAGCTTGTCAGCATCTGAGGATGTATCATCCTTTGATATACAGTAAGATTTTGGTTAAATGCTAAAGCAACTGGAGTGTGGTAACTAGAAAATACTGTACTATCATGTCATTTTTCATCGGGATGTTAACCTTCAATGAAGCTTCGACATGGCACTAAATTATACCAAAGAAATATTGGCATTAACAGAGACACCTATTTCAGGAACCATCTATGGCGCTCAAGTAACATGAATTCGCCATTAAAAGTACATTCCTAACGAGCCAGCATAATACTCTCACTAACTACTGTCTCCGCAAATACACACAGTACATTTACATCCTGCCGTTTGAATATATTATTAACTAGCTGTGCCCGTGACTTTATCCACGTGGAACCTTATTTAAAAAACAGTTATTATTAAAGTCATCTGAATGTATTAAGTCAATTTACTTATTTACTTTTCTTTCGTACATAAGTCGCGTCGTCATTAAAATAGCAATAACTTTTGATAAAGTGAACCGATTTTAATGAAACCAAGACTAAATATTACTCGAGGATATGCGTTATGATTTTCTGATGAACGTGAAAGCGGTACTTTAGCAGTGATGCGTGTCCAAACAAAACTACAGACAGACATTTCTAAAAATGATTGAAATTTATTTTATTACTTATTCCAAGGCACCTGCAACTATTTTTTTCAGAAAAATCTAATAAGTAAAGGCAAGTTAGATTAAATTTTTTGTTATATGTATAGATACTATCCATTACTAATATTATCAATTCGAACGTGAGTTTGTTTGTTACGCTTTCACGGTTTAATTTTTACATACATGTTGTCGAGGGATAGGTAATGCGAGTGAAACGGAGGCAAAAGTTAGTGTTAGTGAGATGTCTTAAGAGGCACGTTATATTTGATCTTTCTTTTAATTATCTGTTTAATTTCGGGTTATTCTATTATGTTATGGTGTACATAACAGGTATACAATTCACCTGGTGTTAAGTCACTATCCATAGTTCAAAGAACCGCTGTCCTTTTAGCAGTAACTTTTATTTCGCTTGAAAACAATTTGTGGAGCTTTCTGGCACATTTTAGTTTACCTATCATATACACAAAGGCACAAAAACCTAGCAGCATTATATACTATATAAATTATAAAATTTTAAAAGAATATGTAAATTCATTGTAAACTCGGAAATTTTGTTCAAAAAATAGTCTTTTGTATCGCAATATTCATGTAATAATTACTGTCAAGGTATTTAAGTATTAAAAGCAATTTGTGTAGGAATAAAAAATGGGCATTTGTAAAGTCGGTTGATGGACGATACATTTTACGTGATAACTTTTTTTTTTTTCGAACTGACTACGCTATTGACCAAGCAAGGTCTTAACAGCTTCACCGGACTACTAAGGCGAGCGCTTAAGGCACTCAGCCGATTTTATTTTGATGACTAGCTCAAGGGTGCGCGGCACACCTCGGCTTTGGCTGTTGCCTGATACATGCAATTCTTTGTTCTTTGATGTATATATTCATCATAAAAGATAGTCTTAACATAGTTCTTTATATAGTCCCTATAAGGCTTTTAAACTAATACATCAGCTCCGTAGTGTCAACGTCTCAGCACCGGAATTCATAACACCTAGTGCATTGGTTAATGATTCTTCTATAACTACTGAAATTGTTTGATGAATGCTTTTGGGCATTGTTTTATCTAGTTTTAAAATCTGATATTTTTTATTATTTACGTGGGGAAATCCATTATGGATACCCACCTCCTGGGGGAGAGAGTGGGTTATGTCCGACTCGCACGGACTAAAACCCGACGGTGTACCGACAGACCGTATTGTCGGAGCGGTAAAGGATTGTTTGATGCTAATCACCTTGGATAGCCGGCCCCAATGGTCCGCCCAGGGGAAGGTGGCCGCCGGTCTTCTACATAATACAGACAGACTGGATATACACCGGCTGCCTACTGTCCTCGTCAGCCGAACCTGTGTACCTCAGGTGCGGCTACGGTGGTAGGAGGAGTTGGACAAATTGCCGCTTCCTCCCGCCGGTCTTTCGTTGGCGGTGAGGGCCACTTAGAATGTTTTATCTCGCGGGCCCTCTCCGCTGCCTCCTTCTGCGAAATGACCTCATCTGACCTAGATAAGTGCATCCATCAACGTTCTTGAGAATTGTTTGTACTTTACATAAATACATTAATTTCTTTTAACTTAGAACTATATAGAGGTAAATTAGAACAATGTTATTAGTTACGCCTTTATATTTCTCAGATAACGATTCCTCGACTTGTCAGTACTTATTGGCAATTATAAGTTTGTGAGTCCTATGCTCTTTCAAATACCTTTGTTGAGCTTTATTTATCAACTCCTTTTATTGATAAGGATAAAGTTTGTTGTTGAGAAAATTTAACAAGTATTTATGAAGAAACTAATTAGTTAATCTTAGATACTGCTGCAATAAAAGCGCATGCGGGCGGAATAAATATTTGTCGATTTGAGAATGGGTCTCGTTTCAAATGCAAGTACTTTATTTCCAAGTAACTTTTATATAAATAGCACGTTAGTAGGTGTATACTTATGTATTTAATTAAAACAGCTATTATTGTATTGCTAAATTTAGTTCTTCAGCGCTTAAGCTAGCACAAGTATATACCTAAGTACGAAAAATCGCGAAACAAAATGTGTACATATTTTAATGTGCTTTTATAAACTAGTACATAACTATTGATATATATTGTTTTTGGGTTAGTAATTGTATGGACCTATTTAAAACTATGGGATCAAAATTACTTGATGTTAGGACCTGTTATTCTTATAAATAATATCTGGGAATGGAACCTTAAAAACTAAACAAAATACAATCTCCATTTGTAATTTGTTATCTGAATCTAATCTATATATATTCCATGAAATTACGTTTGTTTACAACGAAAGTTTAATCGTCCGGGTAATACGAAATGAAAATAACAACTTTGACATTATTTATTGATCTGTTTGTTTGTTTCAGTGAATTTATTATGACAGTTCTTAAAAACTATTACGTGCAGTATAATAACTCTTTACCGTCTTTATAATTTTTTTTTATTAAACGAGTATATACACGATGTTCTTATATTTTATATGATACTAGCGGGCCCGGCAGACGTTGTTCCGCCCTGATTATAAAAAAGTCCATGTCAAATTATATACCAAAACGTTCCTCGTGAATCACTTTGCCCACTGGCGAAAACCGCTTGAAAATCTGTTCACTAGTTTTTGAGTTTATCGCGAACAGACAGACAGACAGACACGGCAGGGGACTTTGTTTTATACTATGTAATTATATAAATCTATTTAGTTTCTAATTGTAATAAAATCTAATTTCACAAAATACATACATAAGCTTCTGAAATAATACAAGTATATTGGCTATAAGAAAAAGTTTTGAGATAGATAGGTTAGATTTATAATATACTAGCCGGCCCGGCAGACGTTGTCCCGCCCTAATTATAAAAAAATCCTGGACAAATTATACACCAAAACCTTCCCCATGAATCCTTCTATCCACTGGTGAAACCCGCATGAAAATCCGTTCAGTAGTTTTTGAGTTTATCGCGAACAGACAGACAGACAAACGCGGTACGGGACCTTGTTTTATACTATGTAATGATTATACTAGCGGACCAGGCAGACGTTGTCCCGCCCTGATTAAAAAAAAATCTGATTATATACCATAATTATATACCAAAACATTCCTCGTGAATCACTTTATTCACTGGCGAAAACTGTATGAAAATCCGTTCAGTAGTTTTGAGTTTATCACGAACAGACAGACAGCCGCGGTAGGGGACTTTCGTTTATACTATGTAATGATAATCACATACAGCCTGCTGGGTGTCATTAATTCAAAAACTAAATCAGTTCATCACAACACCAATTTGTATATGTATCTTTTGCGTATACATTGTTAGAAGAATGTAAAAGGATTCACACTAATGTATACAGCAAGATTTTATATTACGCTTTTTATTTAGGACTAGCTGTGTCCGCGACTTTGTCCGCGTGGAACCTTACGTAAATAAAGTAAATTTTCAAAAAAAAGTATTAACCGACTTCAATATCAATCAAAAACCCATAAGGCACTGAAAAGCGGAAAATAAATAGTTTATCAAACTAACCAAATTAAATAAAACATATGAATATGTGTGCTACCTAGAGATGTATTGGAAGTCGGTGCCAACCGAAATTTCAAATTTGTTCCAGGTAGAAGTGTAGTACAGAGACGACTTAAACTTGTACCTATGTAGATGATATGATTTTCGGTTCGCACCGACTTCCAATACATCTCTAGGTAGCACACATATTCATATGTTTTATTTAATTTGGTTAATTTGATAAACTATTTATTTTCCGCTTTTCAGTGCCTTATGGGTTTTTGATTGATATTGAAGTCGGTTAATACTTTTTTTTGAAAATTTACTTTATTTTTCCATTTTTAGTGTACATAAATATATTTTACTAGCAGTGCCCGCGAACTCCGTTCCGCCTTAAGTATATTAAAATATGCGCATTTTTGCGGTATGGTATGCGATATGGTTTCAATTGGTTGTACAATAAGTAACGTTTGGTCCGAACGCAACCTTATCAATAATCCGCGATAGTTTCTACCACCAACTCGGCTACCATCGCTTCACACATAATACACCTTAAGTACTGTAATTACAATGCTTGCGTCATGTTGCAACACAGCAACGAACATAAGCACAATAGGCTCCTAAGAATTGAAGAGTTTTTTTTTATAATATTGGTGGCAAACGAACATACGGGTCACCTGATGGTAAGTGATCACGGCCGCCCATGGACACCTGCGACACGAGAGGAAACACAGATGCGTTGCCGGCCCTTAAGAAAGGAGTAGGCTCGTTTCATGAAAGTTTTCTTACTTTGTCACGGATCCCATGACCAGAACCTAACCAAATTCTCATCAAACTACCCTTGAAGTACATCCTTTCCAATAAAAAATGAATCATCGAAATCGGTTAGCGTGATATTGAGTTATTCGTCTATTTGTCGTTTACATAATTAATGCAAATTTAAAACTTATACGGTTTTGCACTGGATGCCGTTGTCGGAACTGGACCAAATTAAAATGGGACCACACGGGAAGCACCAGCTTTCAAATAAAAAAAGAATCATCAAAATCGGTTCACCCAGTCCAAAGTTATGAGGTAACAAACATAAAAAAAAAAAAAAAAAAAAATACAGACGAATTGATAACCTCCTCCTTTTTTGAAGTCGGTTAAAAACAGTGACTAATAAAGTCATCTGAATGTATTAAGTCCATTTTCTTATCTACTTTTTTCTCGTACTTAAGTCGCGTCGTCATTAAAATTATAATAACTTTTGATAGAGTCAACCGATTTTAATGAAACAAAGACTAAATGTTACTCGAATATATGTTTTATGATTTCTTGAAAAGGGTTTATTATGAACGCAGTACTTTAGCAGCGGTGTTATATGTTCAACAAATAAATTGTACTTAAATTTTTTAGCTTCATTTTTATATACTTTATTTGAATATTTAAACTTAATTTAAATCTTAGAGCTCTCGTATATTGTGCACGTTAGTTACACATCTAGTAGGTTACATTAGTAACAACTTCATCGTATCAGTGTTAACAGAATCAAACTCTTTTGTAACCAGTTTTGTGAAAAAAAAAAAAATCAAATTATGTGTTTTCTATTTGACAAGTTTCCTAGCAAATAATATTTTACAAGTGCTTTAATTTAATGCCGTACACTGTATACATTTCTACATAATATGTAATAAGAGATAATTACAAAGATAAAAAACTAATAATAGGTCTTTACCTATGAAATTGCCGTTCTGTATGCATTGGGGTGAGCATTACTGCAGATGTATACTGTGAAGAACTGAACACAATGATGGAGAAGCTGGCACGTCTCCATCCAGCATTGGTCAATCGCTCGTCTCCGCTGCTCCTGCACGACAACGCGCGACCTCATACTGCACAGCAGACGGTCTCCAAGTTGCAAGAACTGGGGTTCACCCTCCCTACTCACCAGACCTTGCGCCTACAGACTACTACTTTTTCCAGAATTTGGATAACTCCTTGGCGGGAAAAAAATTAAATATCCGAGAGGCAGTACAAAATGCCTTTGAAGAATTTGTTGCCTCCCGTCCAGCTGATTTCTTTAAGAAGGGCATCAATAAACTGCCACTGCGTTGGCAAAGATGCATTGATTGCATGGGTGATTACTTCGATTAATACAAATAAAAAATACATAAAAAAAAATAGTTTAAATTTTTTCATACAAAACGGCAATTTCATAGGTAAAGACCTAATATATTATCATATAACGTTGATAAACAGATAATTTAGAATAAGAAGTGAATGGAGGTTATAGCTATTGTGCGGGCATCACAATGTCGAAGTAATTGGCGCTCCTTCTAATTTACTCATAGCAATCTTGCCAAAGTGTGAGCAAGATAAATATACTAAGATGTGTGCATACTTTATTTCTAATGTTACCTGTCTGTTAGTAGATAGGTAATAAACTAATTACGTACCTAAAATATAGTTCGAATCCTGTAACTGGAATTTAAATTTGAACGAAATTAATAACTTGAATTAAACGAGTGAGTTGTATTTTATTGATTTTGTATCAATGTTCTCATACTATACACGCATTTCTTATCAAGAATTTATATTTTACGGCTTTGGAGGCTTAGATAATTAGTATTATATGTTTATTAAATAGGACTGCAAAGATTTTTATTTACTAGTTGTAAACGTTCTAATTCTAGCCCATACCTATAGCAAATTATGTTTAAGTGGACTCAGGAAAATGTATGGATCTGATTTATTTCACCCAGACAATTAAACTGAAAGAGATGATAGCTCAGTGGTTAGTATACTCATACACCCTTACGAATGAGAAGGAGATGTCGATCAAAAAAATATTCTGATGAAATCTAAGCCCGCCTAGCTATTTAGTAAATAGCTTCAAGGTGAAATTCTGTAACAAGCGCTTTTGTTTGTGGTGTTTTTTGACAGCTGCACATGAAAGCCAATCCCTTTCTTAGTTTAGCGTATTTGCCATTATATACCACTTCATCATTTAACATCAGGTGAAATTGAGATCAAACGTTAAAAGCTAGTGTAAAGTGTAATAGTGTCTGTTCCGTTCTTCATCTTTGTGGGCTCTGATGGCACTTATGAAGCCAATTTTTGTGTGTAAGGTATATCTATAAAATAAAAATAGAAATCACGTCTACAACTGATTCTTAGCATTAGATAGATTATAAATTTCATGTGCAGTACTTCGATGTAATTCAAAGGCTTAATTCTTTGTCTTAATCGATGTTCCCAAGTCCGGACGTTTGACTATCGGTCCCTTATATAATGAGGGCTCTATATTAAATTTTTCGTGTATGACATTAGTACATATTTATATTCGGATTGTTCCCTGTCCTATTTGCGCTTACTGGTATGAAGCTCAGATTAAAAAATGTATATTTAAATGTGGTTCAGCCTAAGGGTCTTCATTACTATTAAGTAAGATTCTTTGTCTCTCTATATTAGGACCGAAATACCTTACAAGGTCTTGTTTTCTAATGTTTTCTAAGTATATTCTATCAAATTACGCTGCCAATCTTTAAAGCTGTGGGACACACAACTTGGCGTGAAACGTTTTTGTTAAAAATGAGAATACATGGTTATATCTGTTAGTGTAATGAATTATGGGTACTGAATTTTTATGTAAATATCAATAAAGAACTGTCCATCCGTAAGCTTGTGACTCAAACTGGGTAAGGGGTGGTTCAGTCTGCATCCGATACGTTGCAATATTGAAGTAAAATAAATAAAGTGCGAGCCAACTGTATATATATGTAAATAGGGTTAGCACGGCGTCCGCAATACAGAAAGTGTAGAGATTCAGTTGAATATGATGGTGCAAGGACGTAATATTTTTATTGCATACAAAGTTTCACGGCTACGTTTATGGATATCACAAATAATAAACATTAATTATAGGGCAGCCGTTAGGTGTAATGATGTCCTAAAATATTTGACTGTCTTTTATATATGATAGTCTTCATGTTGCAGTGTTGGTAGGTCTGTGAAGATAAAATAAAACGCTTTAAGAGTATTAATAATAATTACTTATCGTTTTAGATTATTCGAATTTATTTATTTATGTTACTGGATAATTATAGGTATCAGTCGAAACGACCATAGATCATTACTTTCATAGGTTTGAATACTATTGACGGTTCTTTGTCAAAGAGTATATAAATATTGTAGTTTAGTAGACGTAAGGGTTATGAAATATGATAGAAAAAGACTTCGAACTGTCGCTAGTATCGGTTTGGAAACAGTGTCCAGATTTCTTTTACTGAATGCTATTAAATAAAAAGAAATCGGTTAACAAACCGAGGAGGAAAAGACACTGAAATGTTTTGCCTTTGATTATTTAGTTTTCGTTATTTCGACTACTGTATTGTTTGTTTTATATACTGTATTTTACTATAAAAAACCTTCTACAAATCCAAAACTTGAATTATATTCCGTGAGATAATAAATAGTATCGTTCGTTAGAGTAAAAATATCGCCAACAGTCGACAGAATTGCTATCAATTATTAGAGGCGTTCAGGCGAGTTAGTTAGTGATGCGTCTGTCCCGATGTGAATTTAAATTTCATAGAACAAGCTTAAAATTATTATTTATTTCATATAATAGATTTCTAAGGTATCACCATTATCAGCCTGTAAGACGCCCACTGCAGGACCATAGACCTCTTTCTAAAGGAAGGTATAGACATAATCATCACGCCAGCCCACTACGTATTGGCGATTTCTAATTCCCAGAAATCCAATTTTATATTGTTCCCACATACGGTGATAGTGATACTATAAGACCATTTCTCAGGTTCGGGTTTCCTCATAATATTTTCTTTCACTGTCAGTCGATAGTGTTACAAATTTAAATTATTAAATGTACAAGAAATCCGAATACATGCCAGGGTTCGAACCTAGTGATTTCAGGTTTATATTCCATCGGCAAACCACTAGACCACCACGATTATAAGTTATTCTTGTAAGGCATGCTAATTAATATAGAAAAAACTGATTTTATTTAAGACTAGCTGATCCGTGCAACTTCGTCTGCACCAAATCGGTTATTACCGGTTTCAATTGTATTTTTAAACGCAAATAATCTTAAAAAACCTAAAACCCTATTGCAGCGTTATCCAGTACTTCCAATCGTGAATCCAAACTATCCAGGGACTCACTCAAACATATACCCAGTTGGTATGTGAGAAATCTTTTAAAATAAGCCTAGAATCTGTTCGCAGCATTACCTAAAGTAGTGTCATCAAAGTGAAGATCAAAACTAACTTACATATATTGCCGATAAATGTCTTCCCAGTACCCCTTGTAACTTCATCACGTAACATACTGTAAAAGTTGAACTTTATCTACATTAAATTTCCATTTTGTTTTAGTTGTTTGTTTTATAAGAATTTGTAAAGTATACGTGAAATCTGCATTCAATTTTAATTTGGACACATTTATTTTACTTTTGACATACAAACCACTTTTTTACTGAGATACTGAACTTGGGATATTATACCTTTCTAACAGTGAAAGAATTTTTGAAATCGGACCAGTAGTAGGTACCAAGCATTCCTCGAAAACAAAACTTTACCACTCATTATGATATTAGTATAAATACAACATAGTAACTGCAAACAGTAGTTCGGTGAAGCTGTTAAGACCTTGCTAGGTCAATAGCGTGGTCAGTTCGAGAAAAAAAAAATAACTGCATACACCTCAACTGATTTATTTTAATCTTAGATTCACAAACCTGAACCCAACTACTTCAAGACTCAACAACATTTAGAAAACTAATTTTATCAAATATCGAAACAACACACGTACTGATAGAACTCTAGTTGAGATTCATCTTCTACAACGCAATGTAACTATTATCTAGGTTTATGTTTTAGGAAAAAATCTTGTCACCTTTGTTTAGCAAACATTTTTTATACAATAAAATAAATGTAAAAACATATAAGTGACAGTTTCGTTTACACATATTTTTTTCATATGAGGTTGATAATTACGCATAGAAAAGTCATATAGCCGTAGCTCAGTTATAACGTACTGGACATTATATGGTCCGGCGGAGCCGACGGTCCGAATCCCGGTAATCTTTTTTTTTTGCATTTTTTTTAAAGTAGCTTAGGAAAATATAGCTTTTCTTTTTAGCTAATCTGTCTGCTATATATAGCACAATGAAAATTTACCAAAATCCGTCAAAAATTTCATTAACTACAAATTTTTGACTTTCGTCCGTTATCCTGGAGAATCCCTTGCGTTTTATGAGATAAAAAGTATCCTAGATGTAATCTCGTAATATTAGTTATCACTGTGCCAAGTTTCGTCAAAATCGGTTCAGTACTTTCAGAGTGATGCGTGTTTACAGGGACAGACAGACAGACAGACAAAAATTGTAAAAAGATTATTTTTGGCTTCTATATCGATAACAAAGTCTACCCCGATAAAAATTTTCAAAAAATATTTAATGTACAGATTTGACCTTGCTACAGTTTTATTATAGTACTAGCGGACCGGGCGGACGTTGTCCTGCCTTGAAAACAAAAAAATCCTAAAAGTCGACCGCAGCGCCACCTACTGGGTCCAATTGTGAATCTAAACCATTCTCGGATCCACTCGAACACGCACACAAAATTTCATCAAAATCGGTCCAGTCGTTTAGGAGGAGTTCAGTCACATACACACGCACACAAGAAATATATATATTAAGATAGATAATAACTCTTCACATTCGTTTTCTTTTATTATCCAGTGTAATTATTATTCGCTGTTATAAATAAATGATTCAAAGTAAACTACCATTTTATGGTGATCTGTCAAATGCCTTTCAAGGTTATAAATCTTATTTACTAGCACATATAAATATCGATATATTTGTAATATATATAGCTACTGATATATAGTGTATGGCGAACGCTTCCCGAATTTCAATGTATCTAGTAGCCGTCTAGTACTAAATCACAATAAATTGAGATATACGATCTTGTCACGGAGAGCTAACTGGCTTAGGATACACATAACAACGAGTTAATATATACATATACTAGACAAGATATAGTAGCTATATTATTTGTAACATATAACCCCTAGAGTTCAACTGAAAGAGAAGTGAATTGATAAATCGTGGCACGACGTTCGCATCTGAAAATTTGTCTCAAATAAGTGTTCTAGTAATTCACTGTACTATATAATTCAATGGTCAAAACACACAAATGTCATATCTAGATTATGATAGGTTTAATTTCAGTGCAAATTGCATTCTGATATCAGACATTATGTATTGAATTCATCATGTGTAGTGAAATTAAGTTGTTGAATGTTACTGTGTCCGGACACTCGATTGATTGATGTGAGTCTTTGAATCTTTGAGTTATTACTTTTTGGGAGTTATTAAGTTCATGTTCTAATTTATTTATATGATTCAGAGTTATAGTATAGTAGAGTTATAGCAGTGTTATATGATAGTATTAAATAATAATAGTGTTAGGTTTTACAACAAAGTCCCAAAGGATATTACCGATTGGTCGGATTGTGAGTTTAAGCGCCATGTCAAGCGGGTTTTGATGTCAAAAGGCTATTATAGAGTGGATCAATATGTGAACGATGGTCATGTCTGGATTTGACGCATCACTGTGCGTCCACTAGAAACGATTATGACGTGTAATGTATTCTAAATATTATATATGTCGGAGGAAGTTATAGGTTGAGTTGATTGTTGTTTGCACACATAATATTATTTGTCTTCATGTAAATTCTTAATTTTATTTTATTATTCTCATAGAAAACCGACGTGAAGTAACAGTGCTTGCATTGTTGCGTTTCGTGCGGTCAGTGAGAGTGCCGAAGGCCCACTTCCCTTTCCCCACTCCACGTCCCCTCTATCCCCTCCCCCCGAACACAGACTGGCAACGCACTTGCAACTCTCCTGATGTTGAAAGTTTATATGGACGGTGGTGATCACTTAACATCAGGAGACCCACTTGTTCGTTTGCCTCCTATGAAATATAAAAAAAAATTGATTTGTTACATTTTTCTTTAACTTAAAAGCCTTAATAATCTAATAAAACTTACGAATATTGTAATTCATATAACGACCAATCAGAACAGACCACGTGCCTCGAGCAGGGTCGAGGTAATCTTTACTTTAAGACTTTAAGAGGCGTACAGTTTTATTACTTCCAAAATATTTAATTTTTATTTTATTTCATTTGTTACATTTTTCTATAGCTTAAAACCTTAATGATGTAATAGAAGTTACATATATTGTAATTTACGTAATGACCAATCAGAGCAGAGCCAGTGCCTCGAGCGGAGTCAACAAATAGCTCTTTTCAGGAGGTAATATGATCTTATTCCGTAAACTGTTAGACAACATAAATTGAATTCAGTGGGACGTATCGAGTAACCAGAGATATTACGTGATCTAAAAATATCAGTCCAGAAGTGTAGGTAGAAATCTTTTTATAAGCCCCAGTACTTTATTTGTACACTTCTTTACTTTACCATTGCTAAATCAATATATTGTCTGTATTTAAATATCAGAAACAAGAATTTCATATGACAATGAAATCGCTGGAATTATCTAAGAATGTTATGTTGAATGTTTTGTATCTTGCTCTCGCCTCGGTCGACTCAGTCATGACTAAATTTGGGTAAGTGTATTATTATAAGGGAATTGTAAACTAGAAAATTAAGCGCGATACAGTTTTGGAGACTTCGCAATTTCATAAATATCTTCTATCTTTTATATACTTATAATCTTTATACTTGCCTGCTTGCCTTTCTGAATACAAAGTCGATTCCAATTCTAGTTCAAAATCAAAAATATTTTATTCAATTTAGGCTCTAAGAAGGCTATTATGAACGTCAAAACTACCACCGTTTCGGAAAACAACCCAGTCATCGAGAAGAACTAGCAAGAAACTCTCGATCAGGTTTATCTTTTTAATATATATTCATATATTTAAAATACATTACTCGTTACAATCGTTTTTACTGGATGCACAGAGAGAGGAGTCAATTCCAGACATCACCATCGTTCACATATTTATCAACTCTATAATAGTTTTTTGACAGCAAAACCCGATTGACATGGCGCTTAAACTTACAGTCCGGTAAATCCGTAATATGCTTTGGCATTTTGTTGTAAAACCTAACACTATTACCTAAAAAACTGTTTCTGATTTTACTAAGTCTGAAACATGGGACGACCAGTTCGTCACAGTTTCTAGTATTTAGATCATACCGGTCTTTTACGAAAAACAAAATATCAGTCATCAGGCAACAGAAGGTTCTTCTGATAGTGGTACTTATATAGTTGTGGATGTAGCTGTAATCATTGTAATTGACTTTGCATCCTCTTTGGATTACTTTGTTAAATCACTATACATAACAATTGTTCAAGATTAAATCAAGCAAAGGTTGATATTAAATATACTACTGTTACTCCTCATGAAATTAAAATAAAGATTTAAAAATCTTACATCTCGCTTGAAACACAAATTCTACCTGTGTTTTGTAAATATCCTTTATTTGCAGAGTGTTTCAAATATTCCCATTTTAACGTTCATATTCCATTCACTACGTTGAAAGAAGAATTCAAAAATACACAACGTGTGAGTGCTTCTGTAAATAATAAATATCCGTGCAATTTTGAAACTGATATGGCCTCGGGGTCTAGCCGTATCCGTTGCTGTTGCTAAATCTATATTAGCTGTCCACTGTGCATTGAATTAGATTTTTGCTGTGGCGCTGAAAATAGATTGTAGCTTAATATGCCGTTATTAGAATAAACAGATTTAAAGGTATATTTTCTCGTATATTAAATATTAAGATGTGTCCGAAATTTGCAGTCTCCATTTTTTACAAATTCAGATAATCAAAAAGAATATTACTTTGCATTATCAAAGTAATAATAATAAGAAAGGATTATTAAACAAGAAAATGAATCGTTCTATAATCGTTGATTTCTGGGGTATTCCAATATTCAAGCAGGGAGATAATTTAATAATTTACTTGCTGTATCTTTTCTTACAATTTAATATAGAATGAGAGTCTTGAAGAGGAGAGAGATTATAGGGTGGAGTGAAAAAAACAAATTTTTTTTTTTTCTTAGCCTGGGGGTCAAATTTGTAGCTTATAAAAAACAAAAATTTTTGAAAAAAAAAAAAAAATTTTACTCAACATCTTGAGCCAGCCCACTCATTTTTAAAACTAATTACGAGTAAAAATATTTGGTTGCAAAAAAAAAATTTTTGAAGGCGTTCTAGAAACTTCAGAGTATCCTCTTTTATGCCAATTAAAAATCACAAGTTAAAAAAAAAATTTTGTGACTATTGTTTTAATTTAAAAAAAAAATCCCAAAAAGTACCATTCCTCTTTAGGGCACTAGAATAAAATTTGAGTTGGAAATGATCATAATTGCCAGTTCTTAGATGTTTTAAGAGATTCAAAGACAAAAAAAATTTTTTTTTTTGCAACCAAATATTTTTACTCGTAATTAATTTTAAAAATGAGTGGGCTGGCTCAAGATGTTGAGTAAAATTTTTTTTTTTTTTTTCAAATATTTTTGTTTTTTATAAGCTACAAATTTGACCCCCAGGCTAAGAAAAAAAAAAAATTGTTTTTTTCACTCCACCCTAAGAGAGAATTACTAAAAGCACTCCATGGCTTAATTTTCAATTTTACTATATCATAACATAACTATTAAAATAAGAAGTCATGTTACTGATAGGACATAAACTATTTTGTGAAATAAAACCGAGCTGTTCCTCCGAGCATGCTATCAGAGATGAGTGAAATGATCCTTTCGCAATACGCGCACGATGAAAAATATGTCGGTCCCCCAACTAATTCAGCGGCTGTGTGACATCGATGGCACGTTATAGCGGCTTAGGATCTCGCCGCAAATAAATTTCCCACGAGAGGCGTATTTCACGTTAGCTACGACGAGCTTGGCTCGAGATGATCCCAAATATTTTAAAGAGTATCCGTCAGGAGACGCGCGCGGGTATTGCCTATTCTCAGGAGCAGATATCGCGGGATTGCTTATGAAAATATCCTTCGTTGAAATGGAAATTTTTACGAATATATTTAAGGTTTTTTTTATGTATGTATATTACTTGAAATTGTGTTGTAGCTATAGATGATGACAGATGTACATTGTGTTCGGATTCTGCGATTTCCTGCGGTATACCTAGTGTGCATACATTAAATAAATAAAAAAAAAAACATTAGAAGGTAAGTATTGAAAGTGGATCATGGCGCCAATTTTAAGATGATTTTTCTATAATTTTAGATAAATCAAAAACTTTCAGTGAATCCTTCTGTTAATTACCATATCAATTGTTAAAAAAATTGCAATGTGAAAAATATTGTATGTATAGTCCGAGTCATCGTTTATGGCCGCTCTGAATATAGCTTTAAATTCGGTCTTGCGCATAGTACAGTCAAGAGGTTAACACAAAACAAGTTCACATTTAATTACCTGGTTTGTGAATTTTGGGTGATCGCTTACTTTTATTGAATGATGCCCTTTATGCAGTATTTATTTCTATCTGTCAGATATATCTAGTAGCATATATTGCGCAGATATTATGCGTGTTGCAATACCGTTATTGTGAATAAAATACATTCATAATAAATAAATAATTTGTATTAAAATAAACAATGCCTTTCATAGAAACAACATTTTTCGAAGTGGGTGGGTCTTCTAATATGAAATATACAAGAAAAAGAAAACAACGAAAATATGTATTAACAACAACAAAACTAAATTGACTTCTGAATGCGACAGTACTGCAACTACTAATGACAGGCCACATGTGTCAACGTGGGTGAAATGGGGAGGCAGTACGCGCAGGGGCGAGCTTGCATCCCTTTTACTTCACTTCGTCCCTCTGATACCTAAATTTGTGTTCTGCGCATCTACTTCAGAGCGGTTAAAATATTTGACGCGGGCTATATATATTAAGGTATTTAGTAAGGACGTCCGAAATTGACATTTTCACCCAAATTTATTTAAGTGCATATTATTTAGGCTTAGTACATCTCAGTTTATACATTTCATTGACTTATAATTATCTAAAACTTGATGACCAGTTTATTTAATTTATTGTTAACCTCGGACTTTACATTTGTCAAGACTATATCAAGCAATTATTGAACTTTTTCTTAATATGCCATTATGTTATTACCTTGTTACTTTTTATATTACAAATCATTTAATTATTTCAATATTTCGTGCGAACTCCTTTTTTAGGTTAGTGAAATAGGCAAAAAAAATTGAACCACTCAAATAATTGCTATAGAAGTGGAAGCCAGCTAGCCACCGATTCAATCCATCAAAATATCAATATGCGGTAGCCAAATTGGTACGAATCTATCAGCGCCAGGTGCGTCCGGCTACGATTCAAGCCGGATTGTGTTGCGTCCAAAAGGATTGAATGTTTAAAAAAATGACAGTCATTGTATGACAGCGGCCTGTGAAATAGCTAGCAAAGGTTGGTTGGATTTCCATGACATAATTTGCCACACGAAAATTGGTTTCTAAAATAGAATAAAACAAAACATTTTCGATTATCTTTTATTTATTTGTATGCGGACTAGATGTCACAAAATATCTTTGGATTTTCGTAATATTGTAATATTTGCAATGTACTACATACTCAAACGTAATATTATCATACAATTATCGTGAATGTAATTGATAATTACCTCTGCCTGTTCGAACACATACTATATTTAGTAATCTATAAACAAATAGATAGAGAAACATCTTGCTTTTCTGTTTTTCTTCTAATTTTCTGTACCCTTTTTTCATTTAATACCTATTGATAAATTAATGAATTATAGTCGAACTTCGACCACCGGACGATCACTTGTTATTAGTTGATTGTCCCAATTTTAAAGAAACTGGCAATAAAATATATCGTCACTGAGTTTGGAGTACTTGCTTCACATTTGTATACGCAAAAAGGTAAATTAAATTTCACCCATTTAAATCTTTACTATTAAAAATGTAAACTTTAATTTGACAAAGTTATATGTAAATATTCGTTTTAAATAAATACAATTACCATAGTTGTGATTTTTAATTTACTTTGATTATTTTATAAATTTAATGTAGGTTACTTCGTAGTAACTCCGTTCTAGTAGAATTTCGTATGTTGGATATTCTGTACATAGGATAAAAATAGAAAATTCGATAGACTCGTATGTGTGTTCGGTGGATTTAAAGCACTTACTTGTATTAAAAAATACGATGCATACAATGCAACTGAAAAAATTCTGTCAGGATCAATATCCATTTTTTTTTTACCATCAGTGCAACAATGAGGGAAGCGTTTATCTCTCACTAACAGGGAACAGGAACTAACTGAATAAAAATGTAAAATAGGAATACATAAAGCTATTCATCATTCATTTAGATAATACTTTATTTAATACAAGCTGTGCCCGCGACTCCGTCTGTGGGGAATCTAACGTAGAAAAACAGTGACTAATAAAATCATGTGAATGTATTAAGTCCATTTACTTATCTACTTTTCTCTCGTACTTAAGGCGCGTCGTTATTAAAATTACAATAAGTTTTGATAGAGTCAATCAATTGCAACGAAACAAAGACTAAATGAAGATGTGCTTTAGAGTTTTAACGTGAAAGCAATACTTAAGCAGTTATCCGTGTCCAAACAAACCGACAGACATACAGACAAATAGAGAGACATGTCTAAAAATGATTGTAATGTAATTTATTACTTATTCCAAGACACCTGCAATATTTTAGTTCACAAACATCTAAAAAGTACAGACACGTTAGATTTACATTCTTATTATATGTATAGATTCCATATAACTGAGGATCGACATAAAGGCGACGAATTAGAAAGCTTGTGATTAATGTTTTCTAGGTGAAAGGATTATTTTGCTACAATTACTATGGATAATTAATTATATCCGACATTTCTACTAACGCCAAGTTCTAATAAATAACAGAATCGTGCCGCGGAAATGAAATACCTTAAAAATAAACCTTCCACGTTTTGAGCGATAAGTACATATATGTATATATGAAGTTAAAAATATAAAAATAAACAATTTGTTCCATTAGAAATCTTTGTATAAAATTAATAATAAACTTATTCACAGATACTGTCTTTAGGATAATCAACTTAAACATTATTGTCACGTGGTTTCTGTATTGAAAATATATTGTAGTATTAATGATGCGATGATCAGTCCCGATGTGGATAAAATTTTGTCACCTGAAACAAATTGAAATATGCGTTTAGGACTAAATCAAATTTAGTTCTTGTAAACGTATGAGTTAATCATGTCAAACTTAACGTACTGAGGAAACTTTAAAATTTGTGTTACTTACATTTTCTAGATTTTACATCTCGGGCATTGATTGGACCTCTATTATTTACTATTTCAATTGCTGTAACCTAGTCTTATGTTTCTGTATTGTTTGCATCGCAATAAACACTATTATAAAATTTGTACCTTTTAAAATCTGTTCAACTTCTCAATGTCATCTTTTAAATGTTGCTGATCTGCGTTACGGTTGACTGTACATTGCATTTTTTTTCCTACAAATTATTTCTAATAGGGTTGGATGAATTTAATTACATAAATGAACATTGGTTAGTGGGACACAACAATTCTGCCCGACTAGATCTCTACCACACATCAGATGTAACACTCATTATAGTGACATACTTAGGGGCCATTAAACTATCATGTAAGCACTGATGAGGAATGGGGGTGTCTGGAGAGTGATTACGTCATCAATATTTATTTATTTAGCCAGAACGTATTAAAAAATATTTATATAAATGTTTACGTACGCATAGGATGCAGCGGGGTGAGAGCATAGCTTATTTTTGCTGACCAGGGGAGGAGGCGGTTTTTTATGCTAACAGGCAGACTGCCCAGCTGATGGTAAATTTTTAACGTCGCCTATGGACACCTGCAATAGCGGGATTATCGCTGTTGCGTTGCCGGTGCTGAAGAGTGTGTTTCAATTCCTTTTTGAAGAGACCCATATTATAACTCTGGGGGAATATCGTACCGGATAACCCATTCCACAACACCTTACGGTTATTGCTATTTTATTAGGTTTTACAATGTGATCATCTATCAACCAGCCAGCGTCTGGAGGTGCGAATTTGGAACGTCGATGAGGGTACCATGTCAAAAAGTTCTTCGGAACATTCTCCATTGTAAATGCGGTAAAGTACACACAGAAATCGAATGTCTCTGCGAAATTGTAATGACTCTAATCCACATCTTAACTGGGGAACGTCAACAATGCGGATAGCTCGCCTAAATTACAAAAATATGCGGTCAGAAATTACAAAAAATCTGCTTACGTAACATTTGAACAGCCCCTTATACAAGTCACATTCTATGATTAGCTGCTGTTTATCTAATAACCAAGTAGGGTACAGAGATCTATACTCGAATAAGTCATGATTACCATGCTAATAATAGTGACTTTTTAGATTTTAGCATTTTGGGTTCAGCAAGGTATACGGAGGTGGATTATAGGCGTAGTAGACGCCACGTTTGTTGGATTGCTACAGAGCAATCCGATTGTGCAGAGTAAGCACAGGCTTACCATCAGTTCCAATGCCGTAACTTTGCAGTATTACAATAAAAGAGACATTGTGTTAGTTATTACCTCGATCAGGCGATATCTGTTTGTGCGCTGAATTTGGTGATTCTGGAGTCGTCGGAGGTGGATCTGAGAAATTAAAGACGTACATGTAATTATTGTGTATAACATAAATTACAAGCAAACTCGTTATATGATTTCAATAATAAGTTTCCATATAGAGATCTTAAATTATTTTTAAAAACAAGCGTTCAGTCACAATTCTTTATTTTAGTGACGATTTGGTAAAACGCTTAGTATAAAAAGGGCTTGTAATGAAAGCATAGCTACCTGAATACCCTGTAGGCTGCATTGCAAAGAATTCTTGACTTGTAGACGGATAAATTAGCTATCACCATACAACGAATGTAGAATATCGTTTTTCTTTATTGAAGACTCAGATTATTTGTAGAATACAAACCAAGGCTGATTGAAACAACTTCAGTTATTGAGTTATCATCGCTTTCATAAGATAAATATTATTTAGAAGGCAGATTTGCATAATTATCATGAAACGACAAACATACGTGTACATATCGAAGAAGGAGTAGCTTCTTGGCAGACTAAGATTAGATTGTTTAAATATTTTCCAAGTAACAATAAAGTTTCTGCAAAGTTAAAGGACGACTTCCAAAGAGTGCTAATTCAGTGTTTACGAACAAAGTTCATCTATCCGTTATATGAATAGAATTTTAATACAAATATAAATAGAAAATCAAAGGTGTTCTAATTTGAAAAGTTTTGTTTCTGAACAATTCTATAACCTATTTGAAGAAACTGACAAAATCATTAAAAATATTTTTAAGTTTAACTAACGTCAGGGTTAAAATGTCGCTATTTATAAGTTTCTTTTATCTTTTACGATTATATTTCTATTAATAAACGGTTTTTAAGATAAATATCTTTAAGAAAACGTCTCGAATATTAGGTACCTTTATGGGGTCTATAAACGTCGAAGCAAAATTAAATTAATTATAAAATTAAACAGCTTTTCATTTTTTATTTTAATGAAGGCTTAGTGTCCTGCGCTACTGTATCGCCTAAGTAACATACAAATAAAGACT
The DNA here is from genome assembly GCA_036509395.1 of Antheraea yamamai. Taxonomy (NCBI): domain Eukaryota; kingdom Metazoa; phylum Arthropoda; class Insecta; order Lepidoptera; family Saturniidae; genus Antheraea; species Antheraea yamamai. The sequence goes on along the minus strand of AP028436.1, from coordinate 20,173,200 downwards.
TAATAATGGCTTACATTAATTTTATATAATTCCATAGCAGATTTTGAGATACGGTCAGACAATAAGGACTTGTATATACCAATATGGAATGAACCAGAAGCATTAAGCCGAGATGGAATGCCTTCGCTTCGAACATATTCTGCCAGGATTTTGTGCACATCATCGATGAGTCCGAAACTCTGGCAGTGTGGTGATGGTACTTTACGTATCATAAAGACAAGCTTTTTAGATGAGATGTGACCTGAACCTAATCTCATTCTCGTGATTGCTTCCCGATTGCTAATCGTACTGTTATCAATTCAGGGTAACTTTAAGGGTGTGGCTGAATTGTTCTGTACCTTATTCCCTTTGTTTTAGAACGCTCATCAAAGTTTTTCTTCCAATGAAATAACAGTTGTTTTTAAATACTGAGCATATATCCAAGTATGATGGCAAAATCCTTATGTTTTCGGTAGAAACAGTAAATAAAAATTGTTCCTTACCTCGGTAAAATATATCCCTTTTTCTACTGAAGTAGTTAGCTAACGGCACTTGCATGTCGCAAAGGATTTCGACTGTCGGTGGTAGTACCTCCACTTTTACAACAGCACTCGTCAGCGCTGTGTATCGACCGTCGATTATTTTAACTGATGACTTTGCGATGAGTGGCCTGGCGTAAAGAATCGGGATTAATAGTTTCAGAACATTTTACTATAAAGTGTTATGTTAAAATTGAGGACCACGGAATTATAAAGGAATCAGATATACCCTAAGAATCTAATTGCTTATAAATGAATGAAGGTAATAAAATATATATGAGGTTTCTTATTCTATAAAGTATTTAACTGGTGTATCTCAAGGGTTCCATATGTTTTATGAGGTCTTGGTGTTTTTACCTCCATAATTTTGGATTGCATTTTATTCTATTTAGTGTATTGTTCTCACGACTACTTATTATACCAATTTCATATTTCCTCTGTTAAATTTTATCATCCCTATTTAGCCACTGTGGAAAATATATAAAAAAACTTAGATAATATAATCTGTATCAGTAAAATCTAATGAAATTCCGGCTGAGTTATTTTAAAGATAATCCGGGACAAACAAGAGCCACATCAATTTTATTTATATGCGTATACGACCAGTATATGAATATAAATTACAGTGAATCTCGACCCATCTTACAGTTAAAACGACAGTGCTAGACCTTAGTTCGGTGTTGCTAAGTTACGCTATCTGGGTAAGTCTACTGGAACCATTCTGTTACGCGTGTCCGTATGATAAACTGAGCGATATTTCTTTCAATACACTTCTTCTATATCCTCGTAATCCACTACGTTGTGACAAAGGGTAAAGCAACACGGCTTTTATAATTTTAAATAACGTATAATAATTGTTTATTTTTTCTCTTCATCTTCGCAGTTAATTTAAGAACATTGTATAACTCATGACTTACTCAAAATTATTCTATTTACATAATTATAATATACATAAGTTATTAGAAAGCCTCAAAGCCGTGAAGTTCTTAATTTTATTTACTACCACACCGGATTTTTACTATTCAAGTATTGTTTTCATACTGTTATTATTATTAAAATTTAAAGTAATATCAGGCACAAATCAACCCTACTTATAATATTTTTTTTTAACAAAATTACCTTGAAGAATATAAAGATATTAAAAAATACTATTAAGAGAGTAATCTTGCAATGAGTCTAAAAAATTCACCAAAAAACAATCATTGTTTCTAGAAACTTAAGAATATTATTACGTAGATAATTACAATATTATTTAAAAGCAAATATTTCAGATATGATCTTCATAAAAATATACGTATGTTATTCTCCCAGAGATGTAGGTATCAACAAATCAGTCCAATGAAAAATTCAGCTTCTTATATTGAAGATTTTATCAAGAAACCAATCTTGTCCTTAGGAAGCAGTGGTCCCAGAGGAATCTAGATTTCCAATATATTTCAGGAAATTAGCTTAAGGGACATCGTATATAAAATTTTCTTCTGATTTATCAGAAAATCTTACTGAATAATAGAACATCGTCTTTTAATAGGACATCATTATTTATTCTATGTATGTTATGAAACTAGTTTTTTTCTGGTATATTGTGTACTTCACAAGATCCCTGACTACCTCTATGACAAATTTCATTGCTATGGATTCAGTTGTTTAATCATAAAAATATAAGAAACAGACGGACAGAGTTACTTTCGTATTTATATTATAATTGTGAGTAATTGCGTTGGATTACAATGCAGTGCATTGGAATGTTAAGTCGTTTCAATAAAGCTTGGATATTAATAAACAATATCTTTTAAATACCTAAAAATTTCTTGGGTCAATTGTGAATGTCACTCGTCTACCCAAGTCACTATGGCGGAATTATATTATAGCGACCTGTGTACATGTAATATTGGTAATATATAGAGATTGTGCAGCACATACACTTGATTAATTAATAAACTGTATAATAATGTATAATTATTGCTCGCAGTGTCAATAGATGTGAAAAAAAAACCAATATTAAAAAAATCAGTTTACTTAATAATTCAGACAATAATTGGGTTAAAAATCTAAAAAAAACATAGTTATTCCATTAATAATATTTACTCACCTATTTCCAGCCAGTATTACGAGTTCTGGTTTAGGAAAAACTCCTTCAACTGAACATATGATGTTCAAGTAACCGTCGTCCAGTCTGTCCTGGATCATGTCGAATCGTTTTTCAGGTACTGCAAAAATATATATGTTTATGATATTTTATAAATCAACGGTGATATGAAACTCATATATATCATTTTACGATGTACGAGTGTACCAGATTAGGCCCCCCTCGGCAGCGGCTCAAGCCTAGGTCCGTTCCCTCGGCGTGAAGCCCTTGAGTGAGCTGCTCGCACGATACAGTGACACAAAATCTTACATCAGTGCAACAACATTACACCTCCACACACGTGCACGGGCACACGCTTACACATGAAAGTGGAAGGGTTTTATTTTTTTCCCTTATCAAACTGAAAGAATTTACGACATATATATAAGAGTTGTTGAGGTGTGTATGCTTGGTACACATATGTTTCAACAACTCATATATGTATGAATAGTTAGCTTAGCTTAGGTTAGCTCAAATAGGTCGCGAATTGCATGTATCAGGCAACAGCCCAAGCAGAGGTGTGCCGTGCATCCTTGACCTAGTTGTCAAATAAAATCGGCTGCCTTACGCGCTCGCCTTAGTAGTCCGGTGAAGCTGTTAAGACCTTGCCAGGTCAATAACCTTGTCAGTTCGAAAAAATAAATAATGTACGAGTGATCACTAAAATGCTGCACTAAATAACTGAACAAATCAAATAAGCTATGGTTACTCAGTTGTTAGGGCGTTGGGACACTGCATCAATCGACGTAGGCTTAAAACTTTAAATCTTCGCTAATGAGTCTGAGCTATGAGTAAAGAAAATAACGCAATAAAACCAAACCTTGGTGATAGGCCTTTTTTAAGCCCACCTGGCAAGCTACTACCTTTTTTCATGTCATAGGAGGCAAACGAACAGGAACACCCAATGTAAAGTGATCACCACCGTCCATAGACACTAACAACACCAGGATAGTCACAAGTGCGTTGCCAGCCTTTGGGGGATGGGGAAGGATCGGGAGAGGAGAGGGGAAGGAGGGGGAGTGGAGAGGGAAAGGAAGTGGGCCTCCGGGAATTTAAAGTTTAAAATCTGTCGCCAAGCACATACAAGTGTGTTGCTGCAGCTACACTTGAGAACCAGTCTAAGTTTAGCGTATTTACCATGTTAGACCATATCATCATTTAAAATCATATGGGATTGTAGTGAAATGTATAAAAAAATGAACGATATTCTAATAGTTATAATTAAATAGGTCTTTAAACTATAAACGTTATTATCTCAGGATAAAACAGTATTATTTCTTGAAAAACAATTCTTAACCTCTGTTCTATTTTAAGCGTCGAGGTTTGAAATATCGACTATAAATATAATAATTCAGCATCACAGTAAACCATAAGTAAAAATCTACGTAACTCATAAGTACAAATGATATCTTCTTCTATACATATAATATGAATGTAACTTTTTTTTTACGTGGGAAAATCCCTTATAGATACACCACCCTCTCGGAGGAGAGAGTGGGTTATGTCCGACTCGCACGGACTAAAACTCCACGGTATACGTATAAGTTATATAGTATACTATAGTTGCAGATAAGTAGGTATATGTATAAGCATGTAACCTAATATGTCTTCGAGCATATCTTCGACTAACATTTAGTCTTAGTTTCATTGAAATCGGTTTGCTCTATCAAAAGTTATTGTAATTTTAATGACGACGCAACTTAAGTACGGAATACAATACATTCAGATGACTTTATTAGTCACTTCTTTGTACATCAGGTTTCACGCGAACAAAGTCGCGGGTAAAGCTAGTCTTAAATAATCCACATTCCACACGTATTCGCGATCGTCAACTAATAACAAAAAATTTAATATTGTATCATAAAAAACGAACATAAAACGGCTGATAACAAAAAATTGTAACGAACACGGCTAATTGTTAATTTGTATAAATACATTTTACATTCACGATGCTCCAAAAAAAGTGGAAAACTATTTAATTGGACCAATATAGATACAAAAAATTCTGTGCGAATGCATTTTACATACAATTCGGTCGTTAGCCGTGTATTTGTTATTTTTAAAGTCAAACTTTTTATGCGAGGGCTTTGAAATTCTGATCGGCAACCTTTTTGTGTAACGAAAAGTGGTGTGGGTAAACACCGTGTCGTGTATAGTGTTGAAAGCATCGGTTCTCGTCCGATCACCAAAGTGAAGTAACGTCGGGTGCGGTCAATACTTGGATGGGAGAGTGTCTGGGAACACCGCGGGACTTTTTGTTTTGTTGTCTTTTTGTTTTTTTACTGTAATACAAAAGTTTCACTTCTATTGTGTGTATTTATGACATACCCTTTTTTTATAAAATCTATATGATGTCTGTTTTTAATCGCAAAGAGAGAAAAGAATAGTTCTAAATCCCTTGGATTGAATATACACTAAACTTAAGTTAGGAATATTAATTAAAATACACGTAGCCGTAACTTAAATATTAGTATGTTATATTTGCGTTTGTATATATTATTATTTTATAAGTCTCTCTGTCTTCGTCTTAACGTAACTCTGACAGTTTATGCAACGCAAGCTGAGATAGATCTTAGATGGTAGGTTTTTTTTTAAGTTTCTCGATACTTCTTATATTTTGTAAGTTTAAACAATATTTTTCTAAAAAATATAGCTTGTTATAAGTTATACATTACTGCTAACTTCTATTGGAATCCAATCGGTACTTTTTACGTGAAAGTGTAAGAAGAAAATCCATACGTATATCTAATATTTATACGATTTACTCGTCGATACCGTCACTAATATTATTTTTATTAGTGGTCACCGAGATATGAAAAATTACCTAATACAGGTAAAGTACAAAAACATGCATTTAAGGAGCTATTAAAGGTGATGTTAGTAACTATTTAGGTATCATTAGTTAGATATACATAAGGAGGGTTAACCCTAAGTAGGTGGATGTTCAGTACCCCCTCCTCGGACAAAAAGTAGGCTAGGAGCACCATGGAGTTTTTAGTCAGTAAAAATCTGATATACCCATCTCCACTGCCCAGCATTGAGGTGGGGATCTTATACAAGATTATCCCCATATTAAAAAAAAGGTCGACGGCTCTTCGTAAAACATTAACCCGAAACTCAGTTTACAATTTTAAGGAAGGAATTATACTGTACCAGCTCTATTAATGTAAGAGGAAAGCGGGAAAAAAGAATTATGATTATTTAGATATGGTGGTTGAATGCATGTCAACATTCAATATATTAGCTTATTCTAAAGAATTAGTCAAAGCGGTTTTTCGTCAAAGCCCCGGTTCATGATAAGCGAAGCCTTAATGTGGATTTCGTCAAATTGCTGTGTTTGCTTCTATACGACTGTATTTAGGGACATCGTAGTACGGACCGCGGACACGCGAACGCTTAATGGATATCGCATAATACAATGATATAAATCTTGACTAGATAGAATAGCAAATAATTAAAAGTTAATCACTGATCACTTCAAATTTAATATTCCTGTTAAGTTTCCAAGATCAAATAAATACGTTCCATTGTATAAATTCACATTCCTATAGTAATTTAGGCTTTTACTTTAAGATCAACTGTGTATTTAGCTCATATAATACATACATAAAACATGTGACATTTTCTCAAATAAACAAAATAACTACTACTAGATTTAATAGGTGGTAGAGCCACGCTGAAGCTATTACTGGTTTCAGCATGAGTGGATCGACTCGCCCAGGGTACTACCACCCGACCCACAGAAAACCGACGTGAAGTTACAGTGCTTCCATTGTTGCGTTTCGTTTGGTCAGTGAGAGCGCCGGATGACCACCTCCCACCCCCTCACCTCCTTCCTCCTCTCTCCTAGCCTTCCCCCTTCCCCCAGGCACAGGCTGGCAATGCACTTGCTACTCTCTGGTGTTACGAGTGTCTAGGAACGGTGGTGACCACTTAACATCAGGTGACCGACCTGTTTCTTTGCCTCCTATGATACAAAAAAAAATCAAAACAGCTATAGAGACATATCAGTCTATTATGATTATTGACTCACGTTTTTTTCTATAGAAAAAAAATATCTTTACTTCATTATTAAGTTCATCGCTTTTATATTGCTATATTATTTAAAAATGATACTAATATAAAATCGATAGGAAAATAATAGGATTTTTTTAAATGGATTGCAGTAATTTTTCCAATCTGACATATTTCTAATTTTTGTTTGACCGCAATCTCACATAACGTTATGTGCAGAAAGAGTGTCTGCGAAGAAGGCACACGATAAATCTAGAAAAAATCTCTCAAGTACTATCGGGATACATCGATAAGAGTTTAGTGGCAGACCTTAAATTTAATGGTAGTAATCAAAGTGATTTGTAAAAATGGTTTTATGAAGATATCTTGATCAAAATGCGCTGTGACTTATACTTGTAAATCTGAAATTTGGACTTAAACCAGATTTATAACTTTATTTTTTTTCTAATAGGATCCGTGAATATATGTGTCTCTTGTACGCATAAACTACTGAACGGATCTTCATGAATCTTAAAGTATTATTATTATATTCATATATAGCTTGTATATATGAATAATACAGAGGCTATAAATTTTAAAGATATTAATGAAGTTTAGCTGGTAGTAGTTAATAGTTTTGTCTTATTATCTATACCATTATAATTACATGATTATAAAGTATGTTATTATCATTTTCAAAGATACAGACACATCTGACGTCACTAGTCATCGTCAAGTCTCTAAGTAACCATATTACTAACTACGCTTTAATATGCCACATCTAGTCACAAGTTATATATACAACTTATTCGGAATATTGATGGATTTACGTTATAAGCAAAATAGCCATTTGTATTCCATTAGTTGGGTTTCCTTGGCTTTTGTTTTAGTGCTCTGACCGTAAACTTAGTTTGTATGGATTATATCTTTCATTAAAGAATTGCTTTTATGTTATAAGAGTTTAAAACTTCGGAACATAAAACATAATGGATTTCTTTTGATATCATTTTAAGTAAATATTTGTTTTTTTCATAGTTATTTTAAAATATATTTTTAATTCGCTTCGGATAGTCAGAGATTTATTAAACACTAGCTGACCCGTGCAACTTCGTCTGCATCAAGTCGGTTATCACCGGTTTCAATTATATTTTTAAATGCGAAAAATTTTAATAAACCTCAAATTTGTGCAAGCAGCGGGGGGGTTACTTCTCCCCCACCCGGGGGGGGAAGGCTGGGGGACCGCACGGGGGTCCCCCCTCGGGGGGTGTCTTCGCCCTCCCCCGGCAGGGGGGGTGTATTGTGTAAGGATGCGCTCTAAGAAAGGCTGGGGGAGGCTCAACAATCGGTGGGAATGGAAGGTCTGTAGGGAAGGGGAAAGGGGAAGGGGAAAATGAGAAAAATGGGAAGAAACTCAAAAATTGCCCCTAAATGGGGTTGAGGGGACAGCTTGGGAGGCGTATATCTAATCTATACTGGAGGTAGGTTGAGTTATATATAAATATATATTTTTTCTTTTTGGTTGGTGTGTGTTTTTCCTCCCCCTCCTCTGGGAGGGGGGGGGGGGGGGGGGTGTGCCAGGCCCGCCTCTCTCCCAGGACGGGAGGCGAGGGAACGCCGGGCGGGTGGGGCCGGTGGGCTAACTTGGTGAGAGAAGATGATGGGAGGGGTGGGGCCCGGAGGCTACTAGGGGTAGGGGGGAACCCCCAAAAAAAAAATGTGGGGGGAAAGAAGGAAGGAGAAAAAAAAAAAAGGGGTCCCCCCCCCCCTCTGTCTATTATTTGGAGGTGAGTGATGAAGAGTAGGGTATATAAAAAATGGAAGGAGGCTGCTTTCTGTGAGAGAAAGGGGGCTGGTATAAATATAAAAGAAGAGAGAATAAAAAAAATACAAAATAATGAAAACAAAAATAAAAATTATATATGATTAGATATAAATATAATTTAAAATTAAATTAAAAAATATAAAAATAATATTAATAAATTATTAATTTTAAATTTTATTTTTTAATAATATATATATTATTAATATAAATAATAATAAAATAAAAATAAAAAAAATGAAGAAAGAAAAAGAAAAGAAAAGAAAAAAAGAAAAGAAGAAATAAAAAAATTTAGAAAATATTTTTTAAAATTAAAAAATTATTAAAATATTAATTTTAAATAAAAAAAAAAAAAAAAAAAAAAAAGAAAATAAAAGAAAAAAAAAAAAAAAAAATAAATAAAAAAAAGGTAAAAAAATTAAAAGATTAGTGTGAAAAAAGGAAAAAAAAAAAAAGAAAAAAAAAAAAAAAAAAAAAAAAAAAATTTAAAATATATTTTTGTGTTAATAAAAATAATAATTTTTAATAAATTTATTTAAAAAAATTATGATATTGTGATCTATTATATATATTGCTAGCAATATCTCATGATTTCGCACGCAGTCGACATTTTCCATGCAGTAATGATTGTCGAATCTTTAGTAAAAATAACGAATTTTTATTCAAATTACATTTTTCACCATCTTAGGGGTGAATTACCAAAACTTCTGCCTTAGTACTCACCTGCAGTTGAAAATTGGCATAATTACCTTATTTATTTTAATGTTATCAGTTTTACGTTATCTCACTACTAGGTGGCGCTAGTCTGTATATTATTGTTATTAAGTTATATTTTGAAATTTAATTGGGATGAAGCAGCGAGAGTTGTTAGTTATGTATAAGTATGTCATATTGTTTAGATTATTGTATGGGTATATATAATTTGCATTGGGCTTTTAGTTCTCTGTAGAGAAATTTTATTCATTTCATCTTATCAAGAACTCAGAGCTCGAGTAATGGAAGTATTGGAGCTTGAAAAGAAGGGTTTATAAGTTGTAGAGGTTATCCACTTATTGAGGTGCGACTTATCGAGATTCTAGTGAAGTTATTAAGATACATAACTGAAAATAACATAAAATTCAGTTCGAGGCAGTTTAAAATGTTAGAGGTTGGTATAAAATATATCTTATTATGTAGTAAATATACGTACATAGAACTGACTATATTTTATATAGTCACTGTACCACATGGATATCTACAATTGATTTGAAAGCTTTGTTCTGGTCCAGATGCAGTTAGGTTGAGCAACTTTGAGGATTATATTAGAGCATGTTTAATCAAAAATATATTTAAAAAATATAAAGAAAATTAAACGGTTAATACTTAAAAATGAAAATAACTCTCCTGTAAAAAATTAACCCACAGGGCGTGAAGAAAAAAACACTGTAAAACTGAAAGAACATAATTTTAACTTCACAAGACTAACATAAATACAATTCCCTATTTTAATTTTTATTTACTTTCTTCGCGCCAGTATAATAATGAGGTTGCGTGCTGGGTGACATGAGCGGAGCGTTTATCATTAAACTTCTAAATTGAGTTTCAGTTTTCAACATTGTTCTAATGGGTAATTTGCATCAATCTGATGTTGAGTATTCGTGGATATATACACTATATAACAAAGAATTCAATATCACTACATAGTATAAAACAAAGTCCACTACCGCATCTGTCTGTCTGTCTGTTCGCGATAAACTCAAAAACTACTGAACGCTGTTCTGTGAACTAATGAATGCTGTTTTCACCAATCGATAAAGTAATTCACGGGGAAGGTTTTAGTATATAATTTGTCAAGGATTTTTTATAATCAGGGCGGGAAACGTCTGCCGGGCCCGCTAGTTTGAAAATATAATGGATATTTTCAAAACTGAAACAATGGTTATAATTTGTATGGGATCATGATTCTCATGATATATATTCTATTTTATGTACTTTTTTTAATAGATGAAAACATGGGATACATAATTATTATAAGTTTAAAAGACGTTCTTTAGTATATGCTTAACAAATTCAAGAAAATACAAAAGTTTTAGAAATAGTAAAACATTCCGATTTTTAATTAGTACTTAACCATAAAAAAATATTTAAAACTACTAAAGAAGTATCTAGACAGTATATATCGCGTCAGATATGATCGTTTTGTATTTAAAAGTATAAAAATAGCATAAGTTATGGAGAAGTTGGGAGTAATAGGTTAGCGTGGGGTTTGTCGCAAGAAACAAAGATAACTACCTATATATAACTAGAAGAATTTTAAGTATGACAATGGATGGCTATAAAAGTACAGCGAGACGAAGGAAGGTATGGTGGATTGTATTAAGAGTTGTATGTATATAAAAGTTCTGAAATGATAGCTGATAGAGGAGAGTAGATGAGGAAAAAAAATATTCAGTGTGTAGAGACATTTCTATAGAGTTATAAATAAATACGCTAAAGCGTTTATAATGTTTACTGGCCCATATAGCCGGCCGCCACGTAGGTAAAGTTGTGCAAAGTAATTTCCGTTTCATCTCAGCTCACAAGCGTATTGTTGCGGCGTAGTTGCCTCCGCACTCAACGTTTTACGTATTAGTACCGTGTGTTTTGTGCTTGTATCACTCCGTATGTTGGTATTATTATTATCAGATAGAATATAAGTTTTGAATCGTTTTAAAAGCTTTTTCTTTTTGTACATTTCTTTCTGAAAATTTTTGTTCGTTTCTTTTAACTCTAAAATCTCACATATCTCTAAATTGTCTGATGAATAGACTGTCTTTCTTTTAAGTTAGCGGTTATCGTAAGGAAAATATTTTGTTGAAATCGTGTAATAATTTGTATATAAACATAATATTAGCCATCTTTCTACAGGTCT
>AP028436.1:19965860-20121065 GCA_036509395.1 Antheraea yamamai | reverse complement strand
TTTTCACGAAAATGTAAAAAGTACAGACACGTTAGATTGCATTTCTTATTATATGAATATATATATATATATGTATATATTAGCGGGTCCGGTGGACGTCACCCCAGTGTATAGAATTAAAAAAGCTTGTTAAATTATATACCCTTCCTCTTGCATCACTTTATAAGCTGGCGAAGACCGCATGAAAATATTTTCAGTAGTTTTTGAGTGGTCGGGAACAGACAAACAGACAGACAGACTTTGTTTTATAATATGTAATGATACGTATAATGATGTAAAATGAAGATTAAATAAATAAAACCAATCAAATGACTAGGTTAAATTATCAAATTGCTGGCGATTACTAGTACTGCATAAAAGCAGAAGTCAGTATGTGATAATTATTAAAACTGTAAATAATAAACGAGCCTAGCATATGCATATGCAGTGACGTTTCGCTACAGCCGAGCGACAATTAATGCAACGTTAACTGTGAGAACGCAAAGAGTGTTTTCCCGGGGAACCTGGACTCATTTATGTCAAATTCGCTCTTCGATTTAATATTTTATTTAGTTTTTGAGAATTTCCAAATAACAGTCTACAGTATCAATTATAGTAGAAACGTAAAATTCGATAAGTTAATTAGTTGAATACTGTCATTTATATTTTCCAGCTTTAACTTACTCAAATTAATTTTAACTACTTATTAATTGTGTCCAAAATCACTTATAATTTATAATAAAAAGTATTAACAGTTAAACACAAGCGAGAGTTATGGCGGGATTTTATATATCATGTAGTGGCTTTTATATTTTATTCATAATCTTGTGTTACTCTATATTTTGTAAAATATGGTGGCATTTTACGTGTCATAGATCGGTTATTGTGCATAAGTGAAGCGGATGCAAAATAATACCACGGAGTATGAATTCTGAGATGCCGCTAAAACTCTCTGGAAAACTCTAACACAGGACACACACACATTATCGCAAGACCCTAGTTAAAAATAAAATATTACATGGCCAACTAACTACTATATAAAACTATGAATAATTAACTCACGTTATGAGAATAAAAATTAGACAGCACGTTTATTTCGAAACCGTTGCAAAGATCTCACAAAGGCTCTATAATTAAATCGAACAGAATCTTTCAACACAGTAACGATACACGAGCAGAAATTGATCGCTTCACTTGAAAATGTATTTAAAAAATATATACATCCTTGAACTATTTTCAACAAGTCCTAATCATAGATTTTGCTTAAAAAGTCTTCAGTTTTAAGCTGTTTAAAGACGTAAGGACTAGTTGTTGCCTGTGACCTTCTCGGGTATCCTCGAAATGGCTTCGTCGCTATGTATTTTATTTGTAAGTTATTTTTTATACCTAGGTTTTAAACCTCTGACCACAATCGTATTTACGCTAAACCAAGAGGGGGGTGGTTCTAAGTGCAGCTGTCAGAACACACCGACAGATGCTTGGCGACAGATTTCCAACTCGAGGGTGATAGCTAGCCAGGCAATCTTAGAAAAAGCACTACCGCCCTGCTGTTAATCTTACCAATACTGCTTAAGCCCTATGAAAAAGCGTAACGATAGTAATGTTTAATACTATGAAAAATCCATTCAGTGAAACTCTCGCCAAAATCGGTTAAGCAGTTTCAGAGATAATTCGAAACAAATATAATAAACTTCGATTTTATTTTCTCCTTTTAGATAGATCGATAAGATTTACTATGGATGGTACAATACGTCAGTACCCGGGATCAATGAATTAATATTTATGGGAGTTGTCATCAGCGTCCGGCGTGTCCCCATCTTTTGAATCATGGGAGCGAGTCATTGTCCTACTAATAGCGAATACAATGTTTTATCAATTGAACTCGGACACTATTCAAACTTACATTATCAGTGAAGGTCAATCATATAAATTATATTTCGTTTTTTTTTCTCTTGTTTTTGATGTGAAACGATTATAGCGGCGGGACAGACCGACTGTTGACGTGGCGATGCATTTTGATTTTTTGTTTTTAATGAATATAAATATCTATATTTATTATGGTGGGACAAAAAAATTAACTATTTTTTTAAACTTTATACTCTGAAAATAGGTTGGTAGAAACCTCAAAAAAATTTCTCCTATTATGAGCTCTTAATTTTAATAGGAAAGTCTTCCGCCTCTTAGTTTTTTTATTTTTTCCTTATTATTAGAAAGAAAAATTCAAATCTCGGTATTCACTATTTGAAAAAAATATCCCAAAAAAGGTCTCTTACAATTTTTTTGTCAACCTCGCCGTTTAAAAGTTATTGAAGTTTGAAGTTCGATTATTTATGATGATAATATGAGAAAAAATAAATCTGCCTGAAAATAATCACACTTCCAACTGGTCCACCCTAATAGACATATTATAAAACAAAGTACTGTGCTATATTTGTCTGTCTGTTCGCAAAAAGCTCATAAACTACTAAACGGATTTTCATGCGGTTTTCATTAGTAGGTATAGTGATTCCTGAGGAAGGTTCTGGTGTATAATTTGTCAGGGTTTTTTTATTATCAGGGCGGGACAATGTCAATCTTTTTCTTGAATATATTGTTAATAATCGATTATACCATTTTATTTCCTGTCGTAAACTATCATTTTATGCACATTACGTGTACAAAATAATTTCGATATTTCACATCAGCCAGACGTCTCGCGACGGTTCACATTTTTTACATTCATATAATGTGATGCAGTTGGTTTAGTTTAGTTTTAGGACTCGAAAAATGTTCTTGTATTACCACTGTATGTGGTGAAAATATAGAACTGTGGATATCTCGAGTTTGAAATCGCCAATATGTCCAGTATCACCAGTATGTGTGTTTGTGTCCATATCTTCTTTTGGGAAGAAGCCTATGACCATAAGGTGTTATGATGATAGAGATCGCTTATTTGGAATATTGTCTAGGTTAAGTGACTAATTCTGAAATAGAGAACGGTGTCTATAAACTTTTATTCGATTAAGTATATATGGCATAAAGCAAGCAGATAAAAAACAATTGAATAATGATATACCCGTATACTGTGTCTTTCTTATATGCCGTTCTTTGTCATTTAGTTCTCTCAATTATAATAATAACACTGCAATCAAAATAAAATGAACCTAAATTATATTATAAATGTAAATATGACTTTTTTATACTTTATAGGGTTTAGTGTTTAACCAAAATTTCATCTGATCTTAAATAACAATGCAGTCTAAGATGGCAAAGACGCTAAAACTATAGGAGGGTCTGGCTCTCAATAGCAAGTGCCAAAACACATCAAACAGGTGCATGGTGACAATTTTTTAGCTTGAGGGTGGTTTAGCGCCAGCCAGACTTAGAAAAAGCCCTACCACCATACTTTCATACATACCACATCTTTTTTTTCTCTCGAACTGACTACGCTATTGACCTGGCAAGGTCTTTACAGCTTCACCGGACTACTATTTTTGATATCATCGCCATAGTTTATTTTTTATATTATATTTTATTATGTAGATATACGAAGTCCCGTAGTATAAATACTTAATTATACATTTACTCATTTTTGTATACTACTAGACCCAGATACACACATACACTCTAATACATGCCTACCTTACGATTAATGCGCAACGTCACGGGACGTCTGGCAGATGTGAAACATCGAAATTGTTTTGTGCAAGTTAAAATAACAGATTACGACAGGAATCAGTATAGCATAATGTAAAGATAAAGCATTACAAATTTGTTTCATAAAACAATGACTGTTTATTTATTTTATTACATAAATATTCATTTTTATTAAATACAAAAATTCAACTAGGCGCAGGCGCGGTGTGTTTGGCGGCATTTATCAAAGGGTGTTGGGTCGTCGGCGCGTGCCGCGTTACACTAATATAACGAGTGGCAGACAAAACCCTTTCAATCTTATGTTTATACGGATAGGGTTGCAATGTGTTTTGAGTATTTCGTTAATAGTGCAAAGTTCGTGTTTGGCGTCGCTACGTTGCGCCAAGCCAAAATCAGGTTTACCCGCGCTTATAGATGCGCTTTCACGTTTTAACTTCTTAACCTATCATCATGACACTTTGCACACAGAAACGACATAACTTTTATCCACAAAAAAAAAAAAAAACACTTTCCCGAGGGTTCGGTCAAACACACATTAATACAACCGAGGCCACGGTCAAAAGCTAGTATAATATATACTTAATCTATATGTAATAATATTGTTACTCGTATTACAGCCAAGTAAAATACCAATAAACCACAGAAATGATATTATGTTAGATGTTATCCACAACAATATATCTAATATTGGAAAAGAAGTGCTTACTGTTTAAGTAGAGGCCGAAAACTGTGGGACCCAAATAAAAGGCTGCGTCATTCAATTTGTCCCGACTTTGGCAAACATACGAATACCGTATCGGAACATTCGTATAAAATGGGTGGCGCCCGCTATCTGTCCGCATATAGGGATGTGTGGATTAATATATCGGTTATGTTAATACCTCTATTATAAAAGTACACATATATAATTATTGAAAATATTCAAACGTAGTATTCCTTTTTTTAACTTTATTACATTTTTTTTCAAGTAATAAATATGTCGTATAGTGTAGTATACTGATGTAAAAAGTATATAGATATTTTATTATTTTTAAAATATTAATTCATATTTGAAATTACTCGAAAAGTATTGACAGTTCGACAATCAACAAGCATGTGACTTGTATTTTAATATTTAGCAATTTATATATATTTAAATAAAGTTTGCTATAGTCCGAGTCATTGTTGATGGCCGCTCTGAATATAGCTTTAAGTTCAGTCTTGCGCATAGTACAGTCAATAGGTTAATACAAAACAAAATCAGAATATTATTATAGGAATTTAACATTTACGTTTATTAATCTTTAATTTGTCTCGATATTATACGTACATAACAGGGTTTAATTAATTATGATTCAAGTAGATATTTGCCTATTACATTGAGTAATAAAAATGTAGCAGTATAATATAATATATAACTGCTACTTTCAGAAGATTCTGCATGTGAAATGAAAGTTTGATTCCGATTGTGTCGTCTTGTAAACGATTTGACAGCTGGTTTACGAAAACCTGTTTATATGAATTGAGCAGACATATACGTACATACAAGATATATATGAATATAGAATATTTGCAAAGAATTAGAGATAAAAACTAACAAATAATAAAAATTAAATCTGGGGTAATTAAATAACAGTAAAAACAAGAAATGGAAGAGCTGAATGATGATAAAGCTAAAATATTAACAGTTCGCCACATCATGTATTTATCAGTTATAATTAAATCCAAATAACATTTAGTCACCTGGTTTGTGGATTTGGGTGATCGCTTACTTTAATTGAATGATCGCCTTTATGTAGTATTTATTTCTATTTGTCAGATATATCTAGTACCATATATTGTGCAGATATTATGCGTTATTGTGAATAAACTACATTCACAATGAATAAATAATTTGTATTAAAAATAAAATAAACAAAGCCTTTCATAGAAACATCATTGTTCGAAGTGGATGGGTCTTCTAATAATGACAAATATACAAGAAAAAGAAAACAACGAAAATAGCAATAACATGTAATTAACAACAACAATACTAAATTGACTTCTGAATGCGACTGTACTCCAACCAGTAATGACAGGACACATGTGTCAACGTCGGTGAAATAGGGGGCGAGGTACGCGCGCGGACGAGTGCAGTTCCCCTTTTACCTCACTACGGCCCTCTGATACCTAAATTTGTGTTTTGCGCATCTACTTCAGAGCGGTTAAAACGTTTGACGCGGACTATACATTCAAACATAGTGTGTTATTTTCAATGTTGTACCAATGGCCGTTATACACCATATGTATTTAATTATTGAGATATATTCTAGTAATTACGACCAGCGACCGATGACGTGTTACTATTGATCCTTACTTTATAATCAATCCTGGTATATACTTGATTTATATGGTACTGACTGAATGTCTTAAAAGCTGCTTGTGATTAGATACCAGACGTTACGTCAGATCCCACAGAGTGGAACCCTCAAGCACGTGGCTTGAACGCAACAGCTACATTGCATTCAACACACACACAGTGGGTATATTGGTTATAGGAGACTTTTTTTCTATTTTTGTTAGGCAGTCTTAGTCAAAATTGTCAGGATCGAAATGCATGTACGCTTTTGTACGTCACATATGTGTCTCATCAACTTATACTTATGTATAGTTAACTTAGCTCGCTTGCTTGGTTAGCTCGACTCACAATATTGCGTGCAAGGCAACAATCCAAGTCGATGTTCGGTCATCGTGACATCTTTGCGTAATATGCCATTTCGGCTGAGTACCTTAAGCGCTCGTCTCAAAGCTCGGTGAATTTGTGAAAATCCGTCAGGCTAAGAGCGCGTTGTTAAAAAACAAGTCATGAGGTATTCTAGTTTGAATCGTCAGACCGTTCACATCGCTACAGATATCTATTAGTGAATTACTGTATCTGCCTTCTAAGTATACATTTATATTACTGATGACTGCTGGTTAATTCAGTAATAAAATATTAAAGAGGCTTTATATATGATGACGTCACACTTTTATAACTGTCCCCGTTTTGTTGTCTAAAGGAATTAAATAGTTTGTTCGTTTGTTAATCTCTAAAAAATGGAAGTATAATAAACTATAACTTCTAACATTTATTAGGGATGTCTTAAAAATAAGACTATTATTTCTGATAACGTAAGCCACGTGGTCAATACTTCTATAAATTAAAAATTAACTAAAACGCACTTTATCGATGAAATAAGAGGACATCCCTAGTAAAGCGACCCTTGTTAAAAAAGCTCCAAGCAGTGGTCCGGTGACCGCAGGACCCGATCACCGGGCGTGACGTACCGGAAGCGTGCCGTGTGCGGACTTCCGGTCCGCTCGCCCGGAACACTATGCGCTTAGCGCATTCCGATAGGGTTAGTTTTTTTTACTCAATATATTTTTCAACGATAATTGATACGAACTTTACTGTAGTTGTAGTATATATTTAGATCTGAGCCATATTAGTATTTCCATAACATTTACATATTTTAAAATGAATAGAGTTTATCGAGTGTATGTGTTTACGTCTTTAACTTTCTTACACTTTTAGTTTTATTTATTTACTAGCCTCTGCCCGCGACTTCGTTCGCGTGGAATAGTTACTTTAGGCTAACGGTAACACGCAGCGGAAGCTCTCAAGAGGAAAAACTACCCGAAATTGAAACATTCTTCATTGGTGCACCGCTCATATTGGCCTTAGCTTGATATAACTATATAACCTCCCTCGATAAATGAGCTATATAACACTGAAATAATTTTTCAAATCGGACCAGTATTTGCCTGAGATTATCCCCTACAACGCCACAAACTCACAAACTTTATAATATTATTATTTATAATTGTATTTATATAACCTATGCCAATATTATATATACATTTTATTTTAGATATATAATTTATCGTGTCTATTTTTTATTAAATGTATAGGTAAATTGAACTAAGTAAACCTCTTTAATATATTCATCTACTATCTCAACAAATTAAAGTTAGTAATAAAAATAGTAACCATAATAAAACACTGACAATTAGCCGTAACTAGTTAAGTATAGGAATGATATCCTGCTTTGCTCACTTTAATATTGTATTTAGACTGAACTAAAGTTAAAATAGACAAAAATAGTGACAGAAAAAAGGTGCGGACCGAGAGTGTACAGGATAAATAAATAAATAAAAACCTCTTTCATATGCTTTACTTTTTAATTACAGCGGTAATATTTCCTCGTATACACACACACCTTATCCTTATTTGTTACAATGAAATGTTTTTATCAGTTACTCCGGATATGAGGAAGCGGGATGGGAAAAGAAATAGATAATTCAACGCATAAGAAAAAAAGGGACGCATCTATTCACTTTAGAAGTCACGGATCGTCGACTGATTTGATGTATATGAGCTGCACAGCGCGATACGGATAATTAAATCGTATTTAGTTATCAGATTGGTTAATAGAAACCTGGACCTATTTTTTTGCCGTCTATCTAGATATATTGCCACTGTTGTGTTTTAATATACTTTAATATCAATTATAAATATACACTTATATAGCCAGGATTAAAAAGAATACAATGAACTATACTTTCATAAACCAACTAGATTGAATGCTTCAAGCTGTAAGAAAAAAGGCTTCTCTGCCTTTGTACGTTAAAGCTAGAACATAAACGATAACAATAATAACTTAATTGTTGAACTCCGTTTAAACTCGTTCCGTTCCGCTTTCCTACAGCGTACGTGAGTATTGCACTCAAGTGTTATACACTTGAGGCCAATAATACTGAATGGTTTAATACGTCCGATAGTGTACCGAGATGGTCAATAAAGTTACATGAAATAGCCAATAGCACCGATATAACCACGATATATGAGAAGATAATAAACTTTTATATAACTGAAATACAATATTTTTCGTCTAGTGTATTTTATTTGAACGTGGGTAAAGATCAATTAACCAAAAAACAGCTAAAACGATAGTTATCTAACGATCTCCGTGAAGAATATGCCCGATGCTCAACTACAGCCATTACGATCGTTTTCGTGTAATTATGAGTAATTGATAATTATATGAATTCATTTTAATTGAGAATAGACACTTCAACGTGCACAACAGTCCTCGAATGGTCGCCACAAGATGTACTAGTGATGTAATGACTGTTCTCAAAACTCGCAGGATGGATTATATGGTACAGGATGTCTTTTAACTGAAGTTAAGATGAAATAAACATGATAAAATTAAACATTAAAAGTGGCATTAATCCGTTACCAATTTGATTTTAGACAGGCACAAATATTAAGAGGTAGTATTTTTATAAGTGTTGCATAGTTTTATTTATCGATAGTCTTATTTTAAAATGCATATATTGAGTCACATTTTTTTTATGTGACTCGACAAAGTGACGACACTATAACTGATGGTAAACATATAACAAGAAAAAGACAATCATGAAAAAATGAGCAACTCCATCAGATATACACTGGTCGATCCTAAAACCAAAACAAATTAACTATAGTGGGTTTATGACTCTGTGTGGGGTACAAATACTCTACTTGCTTGGCACACTCTTTGTGTTGAAAAAAACGTGAACTTTGGTAATATATATACAAGATTGTTTTGGATTTGTATATTATATATTTGTATACTTCACGCGACAATGAGTTACAGCAAAGCAAAATGAAGGAAATTGTATATGACATATCTCATACGTCAAAAGAATATGGATGTTGCGTTTAGTTACATATGTAACAAGTTGATCTTGGAATTTCACATATTTTCTCTTGCTACTATGATGAATGTTACATGTTAAGTATGATGGCAGTGATTTAGTTGGATACAATTACGTTATGCTACGCAGCCTGTATATTGCATCCGGCTTCTAATAATTTAGTTTATAATCATTCATTGGTGCCGACTATGTTTTTTTAGGTAATCCAGTAACCTTTAGGCGTTATACTAAGAAAAAAAGTGTGTGCGTACTTATGTACACGCGTTAGAAGTTATACTTCTTTGGCGTAACAAGATAAAATTATTTTCAAAATTTTTATCTTTTGCCTTCTTCTACGTTTGTAGAAAAAACGACACTAACAATAGAAAAAAGGTATTTAATACATTGAAAATTTTAATACAAAGAAATACAAACAACGAATACAAAGAAACGAAATGTTGACTATAGCTAACTTCAGGGTGTCGGTTTTTCGTGATGGTGTGCGCGCGCATCGTAATAACTTCAGAATGTCGGTTTTTCGTGACGGTGTGCGCGCGCATCGTGAAAATTTACTCTCATCATTTTTCCCTAACGCGCCAAAAGAAGTATAATTTCAAATATATTATAAAATAATTGTTTCAATGATAGTATTAAATATTGTTATTAGTAACAATACGAAAGAGATTAACTGCACCGGTAATTTTTTGTTTGTTTGCACTGAAGTGTAATAGCGGCGGGTACACGTCATCCACCGTGACTTATTTCTGTTATGCTCTGTTTCTGAATTTTTGTTTGCTCTTTACCGTATGCATATCTAATTACGCTTTGTGTTTTATACGTAGAAAAATCTTTGTTATATAAAACCAACTAGACTGGGTGATTAAGTTTCATATTTTCCTTTAATCCAGGTAAAAACGCGTCCGTTTTTAGTATTTTATAAAATTTACGAAACGAAATTTAAAGTATTACAATACTAAGTTGTGTGTAAGTACCTTTACTTAGTAATTATTTTCGAGTATTACTTGAAGGTCGTTACATTTTATAATTGATTCTAAAGGCCACTCAGGAGTAAAGAGAAAACGTTTCGAATACTGTGGAATAAACGAAAGAAGATTACGTTGTTTCTTATTAAAACAATTGCTTTTGGATAAAACTTGTAAAGATACCTAATACAAAAAATATATAATTTATTCTTTGTATTTTTAGAGTCTACCTAAATCTCTTTGTTGAGAGTATAAACGAATTGTTAATTCTAGTTTAATATCTGACACGTGCATGATGCAAACTTTTTTAAAGTATACCAAGATCTTTTTTAATTTTATTCTTGGCTACCTATCTTCCAGATTATCACTACTATTGTCGAGTAATAATATTACATATATCTTGAAGTAATTTCAATATGCTAATAGGACGATGCCCACTTGTTAGAACTTGCCAGGGAGTTTTTGTGGTACACATCTCGGAACTCATACTTCGTGGTATTATTTTCCATCCACTTCACTTGTGCATAATAACCGAACTATATTACGTAAAATGCGACAATATCTTACAAAATATAGAGTCAAATACCACAAGATTATGATTCTATTATATAAAGTTCTAGTGTCACGGTGTTTGTGATCGTACTTATGCGAAACGGGTCGACCGATTTTTATGATTTTTTTATGTATATTTGGTAGGTATGGGTATGGGTATACGTCGTAAAGTATATTCAGTTTTTGGACAATTTTTTTTATTTCGTATCAAAAATACGTATAACACGAAATTTTCACTCTCCTAACCCAACTCTCCAATTTATAATTTTAATACTTTTGCATGAACTATCAGTACATAATTATCTAGTATATAAAAATCCTCTACATGACAGACTAATATCCAGCCAAAAACTCAATAGCATCTTATAAGTTGCTGGAAAAAGGAGTTCTCTTTCGAATACATAGTAATACTGTTATTTAAAGAGATTAAACTCTGTGAATATTTTTATAGGAGGTAATATTTAGAACATCTACTTCATATGCTCATAATAATGAGGGTAATATTCATTACGAAAAAAGGATTTGTAATTGAGTAAAACTTATATTTATAAATTTTTTCTTCTATCGTGTGGTCTCAAGTATACAACTACTTTTTTCTATTTTTATATTAGACAGCAACTGCGAAGCTTGCCTTCAAGAAGAAGACGTGTATCATATTGTAATGGAATGTGTCCGGAACGAATCCCAAAGAAGAGAGGTATTTAAGAATACTTATAATATAGGTGTTTGTGATTAAATATTGTCACGCTCAACATCGGAAGAAGCCAAAGTAATCTATAATATGGTGGACGTCGGTATAAGGGCAAGAAAGTGACTGTAATATTGTTTTTCAATTTAGCTTTTTAATTAGTATTTTTTATGATGTATATCTGCAAGTTGTTTTGTAATTTGTGATTGTTTGTAGTATGGACGAGGGTGGCGTATTCTCTTTGAACAAACCCTTAATAAAAATAAAGAAAAAAAAAATATCAATTTTAATTGGTAATTTTAAATTGATAATAAAATTTAAAACATGTTTTGTGTGTTTGTTGCTGGCCGTACAATTTTGACAAGCAATGACTGAAGCGATTATCTTCTCATTTGGAATACACAGTAAGAAGTTTGCGATCTTTCATTTAGTTTATACTTAAATTGGATACGTTTACGATTATATAGCGGGTTAAAAAAGAATTTGATAATACTTGACTATACAGAATCTCATTTGGACAATTCTCTGTTACTTTGACACCGATTGTGAGCTACTAAACAGTACTTTTCCAATGTCGTAGGAGTTACTGGTTAATCATTTATACTAGAGAATTAAAATTTTTAACTTAATCGTATATCTACCATCATATTAGATATTAATTCGTCCAAATAAAATTACATAAGTAATTGGAATAGATGCTTTCATTCGGTAAATAGGTCAATGGAAACAATTATGTAGAACAGTATGAGGTGAACGGTCTTTTGATGACATCGCTTACCGAAACGTTCAACGTTCGGTATACGGGTGATATCGGTTGCTCATTCCGTTTAAGCACATCTCATGTCGTTAGTCCACCGTTCAATTAAAAACCGTGGTTCTGCATTTTCTGCAGTACAGTAGAATCTATAGCTGTTATTATAAAGAGGTAAGGTTTGTTTGTAACAGATAATATCTCCTAAACTACAGATCCAATCCTAAAAATAATTCTATCAATAGGCAGTTACATTATCTATAAGCAACATTGTGTTTTTATTATTAATAATTTTCATACGAAATGATCTAGGACGGTCCGGTTCCAGAAGAGCTTCCTCCCACGAACACTCCGAATGTGGAATGAGCCTCCTGCTGGGGTTTAGCCAGAGGACTACAGTATGTAATTCTTCAAGGGTTAAGTGAATAGGACATTAAAGGATGAGCAACGTGTATGAGACACCTCTCATGTTACAAGCGTCCATAGGCTGCGGTGACTGCTTAACATCAGGCGGCCCGCATGCTTGTTTGCCACAATCGTGGTATAAAAAAAGTTTACCGTTTAATTTAAAATCGTGGTTATGCATTTTCTGCATTACAAAAGAATCTATAGCTATTGCTATAAAGAGGTAAGGTTTGTTTGTAATAGTTAATAATATCTTCTGCACTACTGATCCGATCCCAAAAATAAGGTTGCCGATAGGTCGTTATAGTCACCAAGTTATATTGGTTATGTTCTATTATTATTCATTTTCATAAGTAGTCCACCTCTTAATTTAAAATCGTGGTTATGCATTACAAAATAATTTATAGCTATTATAAAAAAAGAGGTAAATGTTTGGTTGTAATAGATAATATCTCCTGAACTACTGATGGGATCGTAAAAATAATTTTGTCGATAGATAATTACATTATCACCAAGTGACATTGGTTATGTGTTCTATTATTATTCATTTTCATAAGTAATCCACCGCTTAATTTAAAACCGTGGTTATTCATTACACAATAATCTATAACTATTTATTATAAAAAAGAGGTAAATGTTTGTTTGTAACAGATAACATCTCCTGAACTACTGATCCGATCCTAAAAATATTTTTGCCGATAGGTAGTTACATTATTACCACGAAACATTTGTTACGTTCTATTATTATTAATTTTTCTACATACGTCGTTGGCAAATAAAAACCCAAGACGAGTGTCTTATATTACATTCTAATACATTAAACACGACCAACACTTGTATTTCAATCCATATTATAAACGAAGAAGCAATTACCGTTTATCAATACTAGAAACGTACCCTTACAACAGTACGCACATTATTCATTGCTATCGCTTTGAAACAGTATGCAATTGAGTCGCAATGAACTTTTATCAGATGTGAAGGTGCACGCAACGCTTTTGTAGTATTCCAAAAGAGCATATTGTACAGTTGTTTTATTAAGATTCTCGAATAATAGTTCTGTAATTTAAAAAAATTGTATTACAAAATCTTAAAAATATTTATTTTAAGTTTCTTGAATGAGCTAAAAACCTCTTTAACTTTCGATCAGATTAAAAAAAATATTTTTAGATTTTATACTATACCTCCATTTCCCACGGTTTTTGCCTGCGACGATGTTGTAAAAGACATTTTTTTCTATTTCTGAATGAAGGGTACATTTGTATTATTTGTCCTAAGCTTCAAGCTGATAAGAAAGCAAGTACCTACATAAAAATGTCAATTAAAGTATCATAGATAAATTTAATTTCTTGTTTTAGCCACTCTAGAGATGAAATTTGTCAAATCCTGAAATATCTGTTATCAAGTAGTTATTAGTATATCATTTGTTTTCTTTTCTTGTGGACTCTTGATCTCTCATAAATAATAATAACAGTATTTATAGCTTTAATTTATATATATACATATATATATATAATATTATAGCGGCTAAATGAAAAAAAAATCTCTTCTTAGTAAGTATCTACGTCACAGAAGTAGTCACAAATTAGTTCGTTTCATTTTTCGAACTTCGGTAGTTTGTACTAGCTAGTCGTTGATGAGTCAGTGAACGAGCTTCTGCATAAACACATCTTTATATATAAATTTCTTCTGTACGTGTGTACGTCACTGAACTTTTCCTAAACGGCTGGACCGATTTTGATGAAATGTTGTGTGCGTGTTTCAGTAGATCCGAGAATGGTTTAGATTCACAATTGGACACGTCAGGTGGCGCTGCGGTTGAATTTTATGATTTTTTTTATAATCAAGGCAGGGCAACGTCCGCCGGTACCACTAGTATATTATATTTATAGATAAATGCTACATAACATCATGCTATGATCCTCATGAGCGGATGAAATACCATACATAGTGCAGGCCAAGAAGTATGCTAAGCGAGAACGATGTAATAGTGAGGACGAGTAGTGTAATATGGCGAGGTGTATCGCGAATCGACCGTTGATTGGCCCCTCAGTAAGATCCGCAAAGGGCCGAACTGTGAATGCTTATAGTAAAAAGGTATCATGGCGCGTAGTTCAGTCGCGTGGTCCGCTTTGTAACATTCGTGCTTTTGTACGTGCTACGCTCGTGTAAGTGTATATTTTTGCTCCATCTTTCCGAATTAGATTTTTAATAGACGAGGCGACGTGTATACAAAATGTCATGATGATCTGCTCAGTAATAAAAGCGTGAAAGAGTAACAGACAAAATCACATTCGCATTTATAATTTTAGTCAGCATTTGTTAAGTTTTCCTAAATGCACTGACACTAATTCGAAGTTTTAGTAGTTAAACTCGAGTAGATTCTATTGTCACGGCTAGTGACTGATACTTATGAAGGAAGAATACACGCATTTTTATTTTTAAAAATATAGCAAGCAATACTATAAATATTGGTACATTTTATCACCGAATCATATTATTCTTATCCCGTTGATTGGCTCTGCTTCTCCTATCCATATTACCGAACCACGTCTGTTCGTTAATGAATTCCTGGTAATACCTTTTCACTGTACATTGAGTTGATTTACTCCGTGCTGCATGAAAGGCGTACCTCACTCGTACCTATAATATTGATTTTCACTCGCTTAATGGAGTGAAGTGACCTGGATACGGGAATTTTTGTGTATTTCCACCGGCTTAAAACTTATTCGGGAGATTTATGTTAAAAGAGCGCTCAAACGTATGCGGAATTAATTGGTCGTAATTTTTTGTCGTTGTTCTTTTGTTATGAAGTGAAAAGAAAAAAGAATGTCCAAATTAAGACAAAATTATGGCATCTCTTCGACAGAAGTAAAAGTAATTGCAGTATATGAAACAACTCCGCTGATGATTTTTTATGCCAAAGGGTAGCAATTTGACAAACGGACCCACCTGATGTTGAATGAATACCGTCGCCTATGGACAACTGCAACATTACGAACATTACCGTTGTGTAACCAACCTTTAAGGACGTGTTATAAACCCTTTTTGAAGAGCACAAGTCATAACCCTGTCGGAACACCGTACCAGACAACTAATTCCACAGCATAATTTAATTACGTGCAAGAGTCTTAAGACCAACTAAATCGATATGTGGTAATAATTAAAGATGCAGTAAGTTCCATTCTCTGATTGGCCAACATTATCAGCTAAGAAGTGTAATTAAGCAGCCTGTATATACCTCTTTGACAGAGAGTCTTTCGACTACCTATCCTTCAGTAATTGGAAAAGGGGCAAAGACCGGAATTTCTCTCAACTACAATATAAACTCACTGCATGTTTGGCGATTGTTTCCATTCTTTTAGACAAACAAGACACTAATTCACAAAGCCGTATCTCTAAACCAATGACAAATTTTGTTGGCGCTGCTGGGAATACAGATGCTGTTCAAAGTTTACTTGTATTACCAAAGAGTAAAAGTTTATTAAATTAGTTAATATCTGCCTACACGTTGATAGCTTTGTAGACGAAAACTAGGATATGATATTTAAAAAAGGTTAGTGCATACTTGATCCTAATAACATTATAAGTTGATGATGATAGGTGGATATTTATTACTATTTATGCAAAAACTACTGAATGGATTATATTGAAACCTTACAATAATATAGTTTTGTACATCGGAATAACACATCTTGATAATTTATAAAAGAAATCGTTTAAACTGGCTTAAACATAACGATAAATAACAAGTAAGTTGGAGAGTTTTTGACAGGATCTTAGTCTGTTAGGCAGTGGATTTTATATTTTATTCAGAATCTTGTGCTATTTGACTCAATATTTTGTAACATTGCTGGTGGTTTACGTAATATAGTTTGGTTATTGTGCGTAAGTAAAGTGGATAGGATATAATACCACAGATCATGAATTCTGAAATGTCACAAAAAACTCCATGGAAACTTCTAACAAGGGAGGGAGCCAACAACTCGTTAGAACATTCAAATTATCACAAGACATTTACTTGTAATATTATTATCCACTCGATAACGGCAGTAATAATCTAGAAAAGTGGTTTCCAAAAATAAAACTAAAACAAAGTAAGTTTGAATAAATCCTGGTATTTGAGAGTTATTTCGGAGAGTTGTTTAAACTATTCGAGTTATACGGAGATAATATATGACGTCATCATTTGTAATATTTGTATATCTATACAAAATATTATGAAATCACGGCCAGTTGCTAACAAGAATATACGGATAAGGAGTTTTCTCGTTAGTATTCATCAAAAGATTATAAAAAAACAAGTAATAAATGCATTTCGGATTGGAAATTGCGTCCGT
Organism: Antheraea yamamai; assembly: GCA_036509395.1. Taxonomy (NCBI): domain Eukaryota; kingdom Metazoa; phylum Arthropoda; class Insecta; order Lepidoptera; family Saturniidae; genus Antheraea; species Antheraea yamamai. Next base: position 20,104,052 of record AP028436.1, on the reverse strand, counting down.
CTGGTGTACAGCTTGATGCATAATTAATATCACTTCGATTCATTTATTTAATAACTAGCTTCTGCGTACGACTTTGTCCGTGTGGAGTAGCTACTTTGAGCTAACGCTTGTTCGCAGCGGCAGCTCTCAAAAGGAAAAAAAACGATATTGAAACATTATTCATTTGTGCTCGGCTCCTATTGGTCTCAGCGTGATGATATATAGCTTAAGCTTATATTATAGCTATATAAGTTAGCTTCCTCGATAAATGAGCTATCTAACACTAAAGGAATTTTTCAAATCGGACTAGTAGGTCCTGAGATTAGCGCGTTCAACCAAACAAACAAAACCTCCGGCTTTATAATATTAGTATAGATATTTTTAAATATATTAGAAGTTATCTTTACAGCATTTTTAAAAATAGACAGGTGTGATAGACATTTTGCAGTTATTGAAAGAATAAAAATATATTATTAAACGTATCGTAAATATTAAGGTAAATTCATTAATCTTTGACATAAATCGTACCTTTGCTGCATTGGTTATTACACTCACAATAAACCGGTGCAATGCTCTTTGAATAACACTCCAGACTGCTCTCATTACAGTACACAAGTTCTGTTTATAGATGCTGTATTCTGCTTGTTTAAATTAATTTTACTTTATACAATTTCTTCATTACACATCTTTGTTTTTATCTATACATTATAAATATAATTTCACTGGGTTTATTGAAAGAATAAAATCGTGGGCGTAATTACATAGAAAATATAAATTTATCTCTTTTAAAATATTCACATTTGTTACGCTACTTTGTGGCAATATTATAAAGTAAAAAGTCATGGATTCTCTTTGCTTTTAATTTCGAGAATATGATATTCCGTGGCGATTTTCTTTGCCGATAATTTGTTATCAGATACGAAGCAAGTTTCAAAATGTAAAGAGGATTTTATCATTGGCCGAATTGAATAGATTTATAGCGGTATTATGTCAAATAAAATACATTATTACTGTGTTTGCTTTCTTTATCGTCATACTTCAGCCTCAATAAACAAGGGGAATACAAAATTACAGCAACTACGTTTTCTTCAGACACATTTTGTGTATTGGAAAATCGAAGAATCATCATCCGTGAAGATTTCAAATTTACAGCAATAAATAAATTTAGTCTACCAATAAAATATAGTGTATCGCTATCGTTATTTAATAAAACCTCTTTTGTATATATCGGTTGTTGACGTTCAGATCTCGTTAATAAGCAGTATCGAGACGCCAACTTTTTGGTAGTCATGCACGTGAACGTCAACAAAAAACGAAAAAAGAAAAAGGTGACATCGGGATTGATCTGTTTTTTATGATGGAAGAATCGTGTCGGTCGGGTTAGAATCAGAAGCTGAAACAAACATCATCATCAAAACAAACATCAAAACAAGAATCATTATCCAACATTCGTGGAAGCTCAGCGGCCAGCTGCAGCAGAGAGGAGATCACGAGGTACGTGCATTGTATCTTTACTGTTGTTAGCTGGATCTGAACGAAAACTCTATAGGTTCTCGAAGACCCTTCGGGGTCCCCCAGAGTAGCAGAAAGCCACTTCGGCGGTGCGCATGTTACATCTTTTTGGTGCCGAAACCCGGGAGCTTCCATATAACGTTAATTTACGTATGGTATTACCCAATAAACAACTCAAGATATACTACGTTTACTATTCTGTCTATCTAAGTATCTATTTCTTCTGTATTTGCATTTTAAAATTATTGTGAAATCAAATTATGCAATCATTTTTAATATTCGTTATCGGTGCATAATTTCATTCGGTTCACAGTAATTTTATTATTCCTTCTCGATCTATATCATAATACATTATCGTTTAACTTAATATTAAAAATAACCAAAATCAATTTTCTTAATCAATAATTATTTCTTTTTTCGTCTTTTCGCCTCTTAGATTCATTTGTCATTCATTCGTTGCATTTTGAATGTATTGTGACATTTGACATATACAGGCTACCACGCAGTTATCTAAAACCGTTGTTTTTCTTATACAATATTCACTCAACTTGTGTGATAGCTTGTACAGTGCCTACATGACTTTGTGTCATACAAATCGCTAATTCACTTTTCGCCCCTACCATAGTACTTTTATCATAGTGCCCGTACCACAGTAATTTATTAATTTAATTTAAACGCGTTAACGTTTCGAATTTAAAGCATTGCAATTGCATAAAAGGTGTAATTACAATACAAATTAATAATTATACTTTATTATTAGTTATTTTAGTCATCGTTTGTACCGTAATACATACTTATTTTCACGATGCCTTTCGCAAGTAAATATTCTAATCGTAAGTCAGTTACTTTAAAGAAATCTAAATCAAAGTCTGGCGATAGCGAGTATACTGAACGGGATTTACCGTCTTTGCGAAGGAAACGAACTATCGCATTTAGACGATTAACTAAAACTTTAGAAGTAGGCGTTTTAGCGGTAGATGATTCGAGTCAGCGCGATTTATTTCTATCGTATCACGAAGAAGTCAAACAAAATGCGGAGAGTTTTGAGGATGCTCATTTCACCATTCTAGAAATTCTTATTGATCCAGAACACGAGGATAATGAGATTCAGGAACGTTTCGATGAGATGTATTATAAAGTGATGGCGATCAGTCGTAACCTATCTAAGGATGATTCGAATCATTCTCATGGGAGTTCAACGGCAGTTAACATCCGGTTGCCAAAGATCGTACTGCCGACCTTCAATGGTGATATCAAAAAGTGGCCGGCGTACTTTGATACTTTCAATGCGTTAATCCACAACTCCTCGTCTCTTACCGATACGGAGAGGTTCCACTACCTCATATCATCTCTCAGTGGTGACGCGTTGACCGTAGTCAAACCCTTCCCCATGACTCATGAACATTATCGTGATGCCTATGATGCCCTCATTGCGCGTTATAAAAATAAACGCGATCTAGCGTTCACATGTTGGCGGGATATTTTAAGCATCGAATTCAACAACAATGATGCTCATAATTTTTGAAAATCACTTGACCTATTCGACGAAAATTTGAGCATTTTAAAAACAGTTAATCTGCCAATTGATCAATGGGATTTTATTCTAGTATATCACATTTTATCGAAACTTAATCCGAAGTATCGTCGCGATTTTGAGGAAAAATATGTAGACGTTGAACTACCCACATATCAACAATTAAAATCGTTCTTATCATCTAAGTGTGAGGCTTTACTGCGTGACATCCACTTCATCGATGCATTTAAACCAACTAAACCTCAACAAAATATTGCGAATGAGCAACTGCGACCCAAACGTCGTACCTCATTCCATGCGCTTGTTGCCCCGACTCCAGTAAGTACCGAAAAGAAAACCGAAAGCAGTGCTACCACCGTTCCGTATACTAGCAAATGTTCTTTCTGTAAAGATTTTCATCCAATATCGGCATGCTCCGAATTCTTAAAAAAATCGTTGGATGAACGGATGAGAATTGTTACAGAGAAAAACTGGTGCTTTAATTGTTTGAAATCTTCTCACCAATTAAAAGACTGCAAGTCTATTTTTTCATGCCGCATGTGCAAGCGGAGGCATCATACCTTACTCCATCGTGACAAAGTTAGCGACATGAGTCAAAACGTGTCATCTCTGCTGACAAGTTCACCTTCGCACACGACCGTATTACTGGCAACTGCAATCGTGCAAGTACGAGATGCTTCAGGTGCAATGCAATCATTTCGTGCTTTGTTTGATACCGGAAGTCAAAGTAACTTTATTACGGAATCTGCGATTAAGCGATTGAACTTAAATTCGGCTCCAGTTGACGTCAATGTCAGCGGAATCGGAGGCGCAATGGCTCCTATCATCGGTGACGTTACTTGTGCCGTTGGTACGAACAACAAAGTTCTTTTTAATCTAAACGTGCACGTAATTCCAAGAATATGTGACGATCAACCAATAACAAAATTAAATACATCGGGGTGGTCACACATAAATTCTTTGCATTTAGCAGATCCTGAATTTGATATCCCAGGATCCATCGATATTTTGTTCGCCGCAGATATCTTCGCTGATTCGCTTCTAGATGAATGTATTAAGGGGAATACAAATCAACCTACTGCGTTTAAATCGGTCTTCGGTTGGCTTCTATTAGGTAAAACTCACCTAGCTTCTAGTACGCCGGTAGACACATCGTTAGATATGTCGTTAGACATTAATAATGAAATGCAGTCATTGGTTCAATGTTTCCGAGAACTTGACTCTCACCCAAAGGCAACCCTTCTGAGTCTCGATGAATCTTTGTGTGAACAAAATTTTATAACTAATCATTCTCGCGATTCTTCAGGTTGTTACATGGTTTGCTCACCATTTCAAGCCAATGTGAAACCTATCTTCGAAGGATCTCGTGCTATTGCGATAAAACGATTCCACACTACCAAACGTCGTCTATCACGTGATTCTTGTTTACGTAACCAATGCCTAGAGTTCATGAATGATTATGAGAGTTACACACAACTACAATTTTTATGCGCCAAGCCTAGCCTATCACCCATCAAGGAAATTTCATTACCTCGTTCAGAACTGTGTGCAGCTGTTCCACTTACAGACCTCACGAAAGTTGTGTTACACATTTACTTAAGTAAATCATCTAGTCACATTGTTCATCTGTGGTATAATTCAATTGTCGTTCTATCTTGGATACATACCCATTCGTCAGGTTGGATCACTTTTTTTGCTAATCATATTAGTCATATTCAAGACTCGTTTACTGCAGAATCATTGTATCATATAGTCTCAGCTAACAATACTGCTAATGTGTGTTCTTCTCAAGAACTTCCACACAACCTTCTTCAATATACGTTGTGGCGGCCTTTCTGGTTATCAAAACCTAAGTGTTGGCCAATATCGAAAGAATTTCCATTACCAAATAGCGATGAAGATAATATAGTGTCCATTGAGGAACGTAGATCGGTTGCCTTACTTATTCGTGATGGGAATAGACACGATTTGCTAATCGACCATCTAATGACCCGGTTCTCCTCACTTGTAAAAATTACTCGAATCGTATTATATGTTAAACGTTTCACTCACTACATTATAAATCCAAGAGCATGCCAAGGAGGCACAATTCTAATTGATTTTGACAAAACTGACTCACTGTTACTAATCATAAAGTTCGTCCAAGAATCATCATTAGCTAGCGAAATTCAACGGCTTAAAACGAATCAACTTTCATCAAATCCATTTCGGATGCTAAATTCGTACTTGGACGAACAGGGTGTTCTCAGGGTGGGCGGTCGAATATCAGATGCTGGTTTAGAGTTCGAACATCGACACCCCGTTCTTTTACCCAGTGATCATCCATTCACATTCACATTCATCGAGTTCATTTATCGAAAGTATTGTCATACCGGGAAAAATATTACACATTATATGTTATTGCAACGTTTCTGGGTACTGTCTGGTAAACGGGCTAATCATCACTGTCTATCCAAATGTATTCAGTGTTTCAAAACGCAACTTAAACCATTAAAACTAAACGCTGTTGTAATAATCAAGGATGAAAATCATGCTCCTTTGCAACGGTGTTCAGCTAGAGTAGCCGACTTACATCCAAACCCAGACGTGTTTGTCCGTGTAGATCAAGACTTTAGACCTAATCAAACGACTTCTTATCAATATATGTGTGCCCTTCCCATAGAATCATGACTAGCTAGTACTTTTGTCCGTTTTTAGTCGTATCATTAGTTTTAGTTAACTTAGTTAAGAATCTATTTTTTATCTATTTGCTTATATTTTCTTTGGAAAATACCATGGGTATTTTGGTGGGCGGTATGTATCGCTATCGTTATTTAATAAAACCTCTTTTGTATATATCGGTTGTTGACGTTCAGATCTCGTTAATAAGCAGTATCGAGACGCCAACTTTTTGGTAGTCATGCACGTGAACGTCAACAAAAAATGAAAAAAGAAAAAGGTGACATCGGGATTGATCTGTTTTTTATGATGGAAGAATCGTATCGGTCGGGTTAGAATCAGAAGCTGAAACAAACATCATCATCAAAACAAACATCAAAACAAGAATCATTATCCAACATTCGTGGAAGCTCAGCGGCCAGCTGCAGCAGAGAGGAGATCACGAGGTACGTGCATTGTATCTTTACTGTTGTTAGCTGGATCTGAACGAAAACTCTATAGGTTCTCGAAGACCCTTCGGGGTCCCCCAGAGTAGCAGAAAGCCACTTCGGCGGTGCGCATGTTACATATAGAGAGTGCATGTGATGCAGTATGGATTGAAAATTACGAATACTATGCTTATTTTCTTCTAAATGGTTACTTTAGTCTTTTGTTAAGGGGCCTGGTAGCTTTGTAATATTAAGTATTAACTTATACTTATAGTTATTTACATGTATGTCGGTGTGATTATTGAAACCATGCTACTGATGTGAAGGTCGTATTAACTATCTACTGTTAACTTGTACTAAATTACTATTGGCTCCTAGCGGCAGCCAATCCTGACAATACTTGATTACAATTCGCTTTCTAATATTTGTTGGAGATCTTAAAATGTCGATGACGACTTGAGACATTCTCATTTGCGTCGATTGACCGTTCCTATACATTTAGATATTTCGTAACGATATTAGGTATTATAGGGCAGGATAGGGCAACGTCTGCGGGATCCTTGACTCAAATTGGCGTTCCACAGGGTTCCATTTTAGGGCCGTTTTTGTTTCTCGTATATATAAATGATCTGCCGCTAGTGGTTGATAACTGTGCAGATGTAGTTCTTTTCGCGGATGACACTTCGCTTATATTTCAGGTAAAAAGAATAGATTCCGAGTATACGTATCTAAGCAGTATTTTAAATAAAATTTCCGATTGGTTTGCATTAAATAATTTATTGCTAAACGCAGCCAAAACATAGTGCATAAGATTTACCTTACCTAATGTTTCACCAACTGATAGTAAAATCGAGATCCAAGGGAATCTAGTTGGCTTAGTTGACAATACTGTGTTCCTGGGTATCACACTTGATTCTAAATTACAATGGGGTCCTCATATAAAAAAATTGGCTGGAAGATTAAGTTCTGCTGCGTTCGCCATTCGAAAAATTCGCCAGCTAACAAATATTTCCACTGCTAGGTTGGTCTACTTCGCTTACTTCCATAGCTTAATGTCTTATGGCATTTTGTTGTGGGGGGCCGCAGCTGAGGTAGACACCATATTCCTACTACAAAAACAGGCAGTTCGAGCAATCTATGATTTGGGACCTCGTGAATCATTAAAGACTAAGTTTCAGGAATTCGGTATTTTAACTCTGCCCTCTCAATATATTCTTGAGAATTTGATGTACGTCCGGAAAAACTTAGATAATCTAGATTTAGTAAAAGACCGACGTAATGTAAATACCAGAAACCATAACAAACTGGTCACTCCATGTTTCAGGCTTACTAAGACCAGTAACAGTTTTTTAGGTAATAGTGTTAGATTTTATAACAAAGTCGCAAAACACATTACCGATTTGCCGGATAGTAGGTTCAAGTGTTATGTCAAGCGGGTCTTAATACATAAAGGTTATTACAGGGTGGATCAGTATGTGAACGATAGCGACGTCTGGAAGTGACGCCTCTCTCTGTGCAACCACTAAAAACGAATGTAGCTTTATGTGTCTATTGGTGTGTTAATAAAAAAAAATATATGTTAGTTACTATGAAAAGATAAACCAAGTGTTATGTCAAGCGGGTCTTAATACATAAAGGTTATTACAGGGTGGATCAGTATGTGAACGATAGCGACGTCTGGAAGTGACGCCTCTCTCTGTGCAACCACTAAAAACGAATGTAGCTTTATGTGTCTATTGGTGTGTTAATAAAAAAAAATATATGTTAGTTACTATGAAAAGATAAACCAGATCGAGTTTCTTGCCGGTTCTTCTCGATGACTGGGTTGTTTTCCAAACCGGTGGTAGTTTTGACGTTCATAAGTGCCTTCTCAGGGCCTAAATTGAATAAAGAGTATTTTGATTTTGATTTGGATTGCTGTATCTGTTGTTTGAGTTAAAATTTGACTTTGAATTGATATTGACACTTTTATTTTTGTTATTTAATTGGTGTTGACTGACTAATCGATTAAATAATTAAAATGTTGTCATTATGGAAGACGTCATACTTCGAGTAGTGTCGTTGTTGACGTGATATATAATAATACTAGCGGGCCCGGCAGACGTTGTTCCGCCCTGATTATAAAAAAAATCCTGGACAAATGATATACCAAAACGTTCCTCGTGAATCACATTATCCACTGGAGAAAACCGCATAAAGATCCGTTCAGTAGTTTTTGAGTTTATCGCGAACAGACAGACAGACAGACGCGGTAGGGGACTTTGTTTTATACTATGTAATGATGATATAAGAAAATATCTTGATTGATGCCTTATGGCTCATCTCGAAGTATTAAAAGTAAGAAAGAGTTTGGCAATGTTTATATGGGAAAGAATATTACTCGCATCAGTATTATTCTATATAGTTTGTTTTATAGTCCGTGCCAACTGCACCCTAATGATTTTAGAACCAGACAGTATAGTAATCAATGTAGAAAATGAATGCAAAATATAATATTGAATATAAAAAAGTCTGTACAAACTCTTTTAAAGTAGTTCACAATAAAGCTTTGGAACAGTATTTAAGCATAACATAAAGATACATTTATGCAGGTTGGCATGATGGCGGTGTCAAGCAATGAATTATTTGATCTCTCAATGATCATCACTGTTTTTTCATTACGTTTACCATTCGATACAGATCGGTCACTTTCACATGCATCAATAATTTGGTAAATGTGTCTGTTCTCAAAATTGTGTTGTTATGTATATCGTAAATATTACACAAAACAAAAGAATAACGAAAAATATGGCAGCAAATGTAGAGTTAATATTTGTTGAAAACGATAAATTACGTCCAACCGGCAAGTTTCATATCTGAACTATGAAAAAGTATGGTACAATGAGTTACGACGCGAAAATTACGAAATTAAATTTACTAGACTTTCCTTTGAACATAATTATTTTAAAATGAACGTATTTTCAATTCAATATTTCGTTTGGACCTTCTTAGACGATATTTTCATGTTATTTTTTCACCATATTTGATATTTTTATTTTCTATGTCGTAATACAAAGTATCATCTATCCTTCGATAGGTCCTAGGTGTTTTTTATTTTTTTATTTTATGTCATAGCAGGCAAACGAACAGTTGGGTCACCTGATGTTAAGTGATCATCACCGTCCACAGATACTAACAACACCAAGGGAGTCGAAAGTGCGTTGCCAGCCTGTGTTTGGGGGAAAGGGAGGGAAGGGGGAAAGGAGAGTGTAGGGGAGGGGAGTTGGGCCTCCGGTGCTCTCACTGACCAAACGAAACGCAACAATGCAAGCACTGTTACTTCACATCGGTTTTCTATGAGAGGGTGATACTACCCCGGGTGAGCCGACCCATTCATGCTGAAACCAAATGTTTTACTGTTAAATTTTATTGCAATCCGTTTAGTTGTGAAAAAGTAACACACAAATTAGAAGTAGAGCTAACTCTAACCTCTAGTATTTACAATATTAGTATTGAATTTAGGCTGCTAAAACAATTGTCGTTGTTATCTTTATTTTTTTTCTCTTTTTTACTTGAAGTGAAACTTCCGTAACCTTTTGTGCGAGGAAAGTGGTGGGGAGAAACACTGTGTTGGGTAGAGTGTTGAAAACACCTTATCCCGCCCGATCACTGAAGTTAAGCAACGTTGGGTGCGGTCAACATTTGGATGGGTGACCGCATGGGAACACCGCGTCACGTTGGCTTTTCCTTGTATTTTTTTTAAATAAAATGTGCTCCCGTAATAGAAATGTGTCATTTTTATCATGTGTCTTTACAGTACACTCTGTTTTTCTATTGTATTTTTTTGTTTAATACATTGGATATCGATTGGATAGCCTGATATCTCCTTATAAATGTTTCTTTCTTATACATAAAACAATATATTATTTATAAGAAACTTTGAACATTTGTATTGTTGGCCTAAATAATCTTCATCAGGTTTGGTGGAGAACGCGGACGGCACTCAGCCGAAATGGATTTAACTATACATGTATACATTTATATAACATTATCTTCTATTATATATATATATAAAGAAAATCCAGTTCCCTTGAGTTTCAATCAGATCAAAATTCCTAAACGTATCAGCATAAAGCATTCGATATGAAATTTTTCATAAATAATTCTACGTTACTTATTTTTTGGATTCCATTGAACTTATGCCCTGTTTTATTTAAAGTTTATTGAATGCTCAACGAAACGGGCGAGTGTCAGCTAGTATGATATATATATATATATAGATACATAATTGTTGAACATATGTATGTGGTCATATTTTAATATCTGAAAATGTTAGTTAAGCTATACCAGACGTTACCAAATGAAGTAAAAGGTCCCTTGTAGAACCTATGTATCTATTGTGAGTATTCACTGTATTCAGGTCCATGAGGTACATACAGTAACGTGCATGCAGTTAGCTAGAGAATTCGATGTCAATCTATTACGCAAGCAAATTCTAAGGCTTCACTGCGAAGAATTGGATCTAGACTTTGAATAAAAGATACATTAATATAGAATTCGGATTACAGGTACGAATTATCAGTAACGCGTGAACAGTCCGATGACCTAAGTAAGAGTATTTATTCCCTAGCAGTTAACCTTTTAAGAGCGTTCACGGGTGAATAGTATGGTTAGTAAATAGTACCGGTCAATAGTACGGAACTTCAGTTCATTATAGGTTTAATAATCACATCGAATATAGTTAAAAAAAATTTTAAAAATAAATTTATTTAAATATTTTTAACGTAAACGACGTCTCAGGCTAAATATGACAATGTTTTGTGGTCGCATGCATAGAGGCTATGTATGCTACTGGATTTTAATACGGAACAATAAATATTTTCCAGTTGGCAACTTGCTATCACAAACTTTAGTACAATATAAAATAGAGAACAGTACATTCATATTTTAAAGAGTTGATATACTATGTTACGTAAAAATGTAAGTACTGATCACACCTAGGTGTGACAAAAGCAAAAAGAAATTTCCACCTGACCACTCGGTATTCAAGCATATAGCCCCATCGAATTTAGTTGGTCTGGGATCCCATAATAAGCGATGATGGTTCAGTGGTTAGTCAGCTGGAATTTTAGTTAGATTCGGAGATCGCGTTGATCGAGTAAATTCGAATCCTTGCAATTGAGGCGGAGCTTTCGTTGTAGTAAAATATTATAATGAATCTATAACATGTTTTATTTTAGACTCGCACGGCTATCTACCATCGCTAAGTTGAAAGTCTGTCGCCAAGCGCCTATAAATGTGTTCCGTTAGTTGCACATGAGAGTCAATCCTCTCTACGTTTAGCATGTTTACAGTCTTAGACTGCATCGTCATTTAACAACAGGTAAGGTTGTGGACAAGCACTAAAACCAGTAAAGCATTTAAAAAACTTTTGGTGAAGGAATGCACCCGAATCAAAAATAATTGGATAACGTATTATCCCATTTAGGCCCTGAGAAGGCACTTATGACATCAAAACTACATCGCGATGAGGCCATAGCGTAATGGTGGGATTTTCCTAACCTCGCTTGACTAACTACCACCATAGATTTGAAAATTTGTCGCCAAGCACCCTATAAGTCTCTTCCTCTTGAGAGCCAGCCCCTTTAGGTGTAGCGTGTTTACCATCTTATACCATATATTTAACATCAGGTGAGACTGCGATCACAAAATACAACTTATAATCAATGACGTGACAACTAAATATATGAAAATTCAAAGCTGTTCAACTTTTAAAGCGAAATATTATACTATATTGTTACGAGACGCGAACCGTTCAACCGTAGGAGCTGATCGTGACCTTTTACGGCTTCAAATTTAATCACGAACGGATTTCATATCCTGCAGGCTTTTACTCGTTTTAAAGAGATTACATACTACATTTATTATACATAGCTGATAACCGCTACATCGTCGGTGTTGTTTAAGATATCGTCATATTTGTTTTAGATAACAACCGAATATTTTAAAAATAAACTAAAAAAAACATTATCTCGAACGTAACTCGAGTCGTCATTCAAACTACAATAGCTTTTGATGGAGTGAACCGATGTTAATCAAACAAAGACTAAATGTTACTCGGGGATATGGTTTATACTTTTCCTGGTAAGGATGTATCGTGAACGTAGTACTTTAGCAGTGATGCGTGCGAAAACAAACATACAGAATGACAGAGACACATTTCTGAAGACGATTGAAATGTATTTTATTACTTACTCATAGAAAGCTGCATCAAATTCTACCTGCCTAAAAATCTAAAAGTGCAGACATGATAGATTTACATCCATTTCAGATCGAAGTAATAATGCTGTTTAAAAAGTTCGATTCAAGCTCGAGTTCAACTAAGCGATGATCGCTTCAAAGTAGCTAAGCTAGTAGTAAAATATATTATTATTTATTCGCAGTCGAGTGTATAGTCCCTATTTGATGTCTTCCGATTTTTAAACATATGTCGCGGATATGACAGGTTCCCGATATCATGTTTGTAATCGGCGCTTACTGAAGCCTTGCCTGTGATCTCTATAGCTTATCGATAACAGATATTCGATATGAGCCGCTCGATTTAAAGAATATGAATATATCAAACTCGAGAAGATACAGTTAGCCCCGGAAAGCACGATTGGGTATGACATCACTTGGATTTGGAAAGCTTTGACGTATTTCTTCAAGAACTTCTGAAGCACCGATGGCTTATTTGATAGCATATCCGAACACCGACGTAGGTTCGAATCCTTGCAACAGGGTCATTAAAATATTTTATAGATTTTAGCGTTTGACCACGATCTCATCTGATGTTAAATTACGATATGGTGCAAGATAGTACACACACTACACCTAGAAGGAGAACTGGCTCTCAAGTGCAATTGCCGGAACACATCAATAGGACTTAGAAAAGTCCTACAACCATAACATAATGAAATCATAACATGGTGGTAGAACTCTCTAACGACCAATCAATTCAGATTGGCTCCTAACATCTACCAACTACTTCTTCTGCTACTAATTAATTCAATGGCTAGATACCTATCAAATCAAAGCTACCAATGAGTTAAAAGTCACTCGTCAAGCATCTACAGGTGTTTATCGGAAGCTGTATTGGAGAGCCAGTTCTCGTATAGGTTTAACTTAATTACTATATTAGACCACATCTCATGTAAGATCAGATGTCACTGTGGTTAGAGATAAGAAGAAAAAGAAGGTTCTTATGTTATACATTACATTATCTATAACTTATCACTAGGTGGCTCTACAGCACATTCACTTCTGTACCCATGAAAATATTGAATCCTTTTCGCCCGTTTCATTGAACTGTGAGTGAATATATTTTAGTAATATCTGTATAACACTAGTTGTCACTCACGACTTCGTTTGAGCCTGTCTCTTTGCAAAACGGTTTATGTAAGGCTCTTCGATATAATACTTCGATGGTAGAAGTTTTTCCAATTTACTTGATATTTATCGTTATAATTGTGCCAATTTAAACACCTATGGTTATTCTGATAGAGACTGTAAAGTTGCATTAAAATCCGTTTAGTCTTTTTTGCATAAAAGAGTAACAAATCACTTCTACACCTAATTTAATTAGAATCTTTCGAACCGTTCAAGCAAAATTTACGAATAAAGAATTAGACATTGGACAAGTTTTCAATGTAAAAATATTTATTACAGCTACAACTATTTTAAAACAAAATATGAATTGTTGTTTTCCAACGGTTCGAGAAGAGATTCTAACGCCCGGAGCAATTGTGAACAACTTACGTAATAGCCGCTTAAACTTTTCGAAATCGCTGTACCAGTTTGGTACGTGAAAAAGTTGCCTTCTGGAAAAATCTCTGTACAATGGTAAACTTTTGTACAGTTTTTAACGTTATTATGTACAATAATATTTCGTGTTCGATTGAAAATACTTGTTTTGTAAATAATTTCCAACGTTGTATTTAATAAAGTAAATTAATTTCTATAATAAACACTATAACGCTGTAGGAATTATTAACTTTCGTCCCTTCACGAGACAATACTGTAGCGCTGTAACGTTAAATTATAAATATTAGTTATCTTGAAAGGGTTTCGCACAATTAAGTGTGTTAAATATACACAGAATATATTAGAACGTTCTAGAATAAGTATAAGCAGTCCCTTTGCTTTTGCTTTGTTCTCGAGGGGCATGTGAATTATTTCTGAGATATACCATTGAGCTATAAATTAACAGATATGGTAATTTTTTTATCTTGTTATTGTTTTAATTATTCGGTATAAAGTTTTGACTGTCTTTTGTGTTGTGCAATATTAATAAATTGTGTTTTTGAAGTTATACATCTTTTGGCGCGTTAGGGAAAAATGATGAGAGTAAATTTCTACGATGCGCGCTCACACCGTCACGAAAAACCGACACCCTGAAGTTAGCTATAGTCAACTTTTTCTATTGTTAGTGTCGTTTTTTCTACAAACGTAGAATAAGGCGAAAGATACAATTTTTGAAAAGATTTTTATCTTGTTACGCCAAAGAAGTATAACTTCAAACGCGTGTACATAAGTACACACACACTTGTTTTGTTATTACGAATGAATCGCATACAAACGATCAATTAAAAATCATAAAAACATACAAATAAAGAAAAGAAAGATAAGGAAATAAGAAATAAAAATATTGAACTTATAAATTAACAACTTACAAAACTTTCACGCTTAATTATGGTCCTTCTAACTACGGTACTTAATTATTAGACAACATTTGTAACACGGAGGCCTAAAATTTTGGAAGATTTAGACATACAATAATTGGTGGTGCTAATGACTTGAGACATATACTGTTTTGTAGCTATTATATGGATGAGTGTAAATTGTTATGTGTCATAGTGCGTATGTTTATATATGCACATATTGAAAGTATGAATTTATTTAACTATTACAAAATATCACAGAAAGTATTTACATGATACTAGCTTTTGCCTGAGGCTTCGTTCGCGTTTATATAAATCGGAACTATACCTAGGTAACAGTATTTAGTTTCTGTATCCTTATATCGATTTCTGTATCCCTGGCAACATGCATGTAAAATTTAGAGATGATTCGTTGAGCAGTTAAGGAAGAAAAGCGTAACAAACAGACAGACAAAGAAACAAACTCACAACCACATTTGTAATTTTAGTGAGGAAGTAAGGACACACAACTGACATGAAAAATAAAGAGACAGAATACATAAGTTTAGTAGGGCGAAATTGGCATTTAAACACCATGTAAAAATTAAGTTATCGAGTATATTTTTTTATATGATGCCATATCAAAGTGATTCGTAACTCAACGTTCTTTGTATATTAGAGGGCAGTCCTTTATACGCAACGACTGGTATCTGTTTATTTATTCACAAACTGTGATAAGCTTTGTTAGTCACAAATTTACTAAATATTAATGTTCTCCTATCAATGTTTATGTTACAGTTTTGTAAAAATTGATTTACTGTGTGTATACAGTGATTTATGTATATACTACAAGACACGTAATTAAGCTCTGAAAATTTGTTTGTGTAGAAAATAATAATTTCAGTTAATGTTGTTATAACTTCTACAAAAAGAATGTTGTTACGAATAAACAATACATGAGTTATCGAGTCGTGGGAAACGAGAACACACATTGACACTTCATCGGTTGGACTATTGTAAGCAAACATTACTGTTCTAAAAATAGCACATTTCGAGTTTTGTCAAATCTCTTGAATAATGACGTCAGGTTTCTAGAGATTTTCACCGACAGTTTTATACTATAGTATACTTATAAGTACGCCACAGAGCACGTTAGGATAGTATTATTCGATATATCGCACCGAATACGAAGAAAAACAAAGAAAACACTACAAGTGAGCTACAACAATAGCATTATAATTATAAGATACTAGCGGGCCCGGCAGACGTTGTCCCGCCCTGATTATGAAAAAATCATTGACAAATTATATACTAAAACGTTCCTCATCAACCACTCTATCCACCGCATGAAAATCTGTTCGGTAGTTTTTGAGTTTATCGCGAACAGACGGACAGACAGACGCGGTAGGAGACTTTGTTTTACACTATGTAATGATAAATGCGACCGTAGTTTCTATAACTATGTGATAATGAATCTGTTTATGTCTTTATGTGCATAATATGAGTAAAAATTTGATCAAGAATACTATCTTTCCATACTTTTTTCTTTATATAATTTTTAATTGCATTTATAATATACTAGCGACCTCTCACGACTTTGTCCTCGTAGAATTACAGCATAAAATTTCATTACAGTAGAGTACTACACTTTAGCGCCACCAAGTTGTAAGTTGTAGTAAAATACATAACATAATAAGTTCTGTGAAAAACACTCAAGTGTAGCAACTTTCGGGATATTCAGTCAAACGGTGTTGGAGCTTAATGATCTCAGATATGCCAACGTATATAGTCATACTTTTGACCTACCTTGACAATAAAACATCCTAAAAGTCAACCGCAGCGCCACCAACCGGTCCCGAGTGTATCTAAACCATTATTGAATCCACCTGAACACACACAAAATAATTCATCAAAATTTGTCCAGCCGTTTAGGCGGAGTTCAGCCACATGTACACGGACAGAAAAATTATATATATATAAAGATTATAATTTCATAAGAAATTGACCAAAGGTTATCATTACGTAGTATAAAACAAAGTCCCCTATCGCGTCTGTCTGTCTGTCTGTTCGCGATAAACTCAAAAACTACCGAACCGATTTTCATGCGGCTTTCACCAGTGGATAGAGTGATTCATGGGGAACGTTTTAGTGTATAATTTGTCAAGGATTTTTTTCATAATCAGGGCAGGACAACGTCTGCCGGGACCGCTAGTTATATTATAAATGCGAAAATGTTTGTTTGAATGCTTGTGCTTCTATCATGCATTAACGTTTGAATTAATGCGTGGAATAGGACTTGTCGTACTTTTGATGTGACAACGTCTTATAAATGGATGAACGTCGGCTGCACGCACGAAAAAGCATAACTCATTGTCACGTTCCGCCTAAGCCGAGCGTGCCAGTGAGAGCGTAGAACAAGCGATAGAGAGGCGCTATTGGCTTAAGCGTTCGGCTCGGGATGCATCTATCTCTCTTCCACTCCATCTGTCGATGCCTCCGAGTCGTTATCACGTAAACCGATTTTACAGACAACTATTTTTTTTTGTTATAATCCAGTGAAGCCAAATACTTAATTGTGAATAAAAGTATAAAAATTCTATGAAAGTGTTTAAATAATATACATTTTTTAAATAATACTACATTAAAGTATACTTATGCCATTAGATTATCCTTAATATTTCAGTCTATTTTGAGTTTATGGTCTTTCAATTTATTTAGTGGAACGAAAAATCTACGAAAATGTCTAAATGTATAATTACTATGTATTATTGATAGAACGTTTGAACCCTGACGTGTATCAAGATTTGTGTATGAATTAGTGTGCCTTTAATAATATAAATAACTACCACTATCTTCTGACAGCGAAAGAAAACATTGTAAGGAAACCTGTACCTGAGAAATTTCCTTATTGTACTACTGTATGTGAGAGAAATATGGAATTCTCGATTTTTCAACATTTGAAATCGTCAATACGTCATGGACTGACGTAGTCATTACTCCGTACTATCCCTTGTGAAGATGCCTTTTACCCAGCAGTGGGAGTCTTAAAAACTGACGTTATAATACACAGAGCTTAGTTTGGCTAAGTCGAAATTTTTCGAACTCCGTCCGAGCGAGCAAACACCGTTCAAACATAATTTATGTAGAGTTAAAAGTTAATTCAGTTCGTAATTAACTCTAAGCAAGCTCGGTTTTCCAAGTGTTTTCTGAATTAAATTATTCATTTTCCTGTGGATTATTAGTGTTTCGTGTATCTTGTTTTTTATGTATGAATTTTTACGATCATTCGTTTTATTAAACAATAAAAATTGCAATTTACGATCTTTTAAAATTAAAAATATGGACCGCCATTTTGAGATCCTGGTTTCAAAAAGTGCGGCTGTTAATAGAAATGAAGACATTTTCGCAACAAATTCAATTTGTTTATAAAAATGAATTTTATTGCTTCGTAGAAAAGCCCTTAATAGATTCTTTGGCCTCTGTGCGAAAATATTCTACTTTTTATTAGTTTTTATTTACGTAAACGTATTCTGAACACAACGTTTATTGCCCTAATTTGAGATGAAATTGTTTACTGTCTAGACACTGAAATTTGCGTTGTATTTAGTAACAAAAAATATTCATAATTTATTTATTCATTTCACAAGTGAGGTAAGCTTAAAAGAAGTAAATTTTAGAAGCTTTAAATATATTCGTAGCCCGAGAACTAGGATTGTGTTATTGTGTAAAACAGCTTTTATCGATTATCGATTATGTACTACACAATTCAATTCTTATTTTTGTTAGTGCGAACTTCAAATTTAATCATAACATTATGAAATATGAATTATGTAAGAAAATATTTTACCGCTAAGAGTTCAAGTTCTTTTTACTCTATTTTCCACATAATTTTGTTTTCATTTCCAAGTTTACGTTCCATTATATATTGCGCTTGTAATTGGAGATGACATTAAATCACGTATATTGATATTTGTTTGGAAATATGTTAAAGAGAATGTCTATAATAAAAAAGATGTTGTTTGGAATCTTCGAACAAATAAAGTCCTATATTAGAAGCATACATAATAAAATGTTAGAGTGGTATAAAGCAAACGGTTTATATATGTTAGTTAAGTCATTACAGTCAATCATTGTTATAAGTAAAATTATTTATAATATCATTGATTACAATATGCCAATTGGCACCACTTTGCATTAAGTTTTATAACCTTTTAATTTAGGCGGTTAATATGATTTTTTCACTTTGCTTCACTGTCTCTGATTAAGCCTATTTGTACACATTTAATCTTACTTTATTTTTGCCAAAACCCTTCAAAATATGGTACAAACACTATAATAATGTACACAATGTAGACACCACATGGGATTTTTGTACTAAAGTTTATCCTGTTTCTTTCTAACGCGCATAAGTCAGTATCTGCCTATTCTTTTCCAGTTTCGTTAAAATATTTTATCGCTCGTGTCTCGATCGTTTTACCTTTTTTGATCGATTTTTATTTACATTTTGTATTAAAATCAATTATCCTGCATACATAAGCATACTGCATAGTTAGTAGTTCCCTGTATTTACTTTATTTCATTTGTTTTTGCGATGTATATTTTAGAGTCTAAATTAAATCTATTTTACGCTGTCTTCTCTAGGATAATATAAAGATTTACTGTAGTCACTGATCAGTTACCACTATTAAACAATTGGCATTCAATCAATATCTTGGCATCATGCAAATAAAAACCTCACGAGATCGATGAGGTCCAACGTTGTCTGAACAATCCCAATGAAATTTATCGTATCTATATTGTGTTTATGGAGAAGATTTATGTATGTTATTAACTTTATTATAACTCGTTAGTAGGTGGCGCTGTACTACATCAAATTATATACGGCTCAACTGATCGTTATAAAAATTAGGATGTGTAAATGTTTGAAAAAGAACAATATTTATTCATATTGAGATAACATAATCAATTATAACAAGAAATAATAATAATAAAAAATGTGTGAAGTCGTGAAGTCTTATATATTTACGAATTAGATAAGTAAAAAATAAAGTCATTCACGCTTTCAAAGTAAGTAACGCGACCCGAAATACTTTCAGTGTAAAAGTTTACAAAGTGTTAAGCAATAAAATAAACAAAAACATCCCCAGAGGCAACAGACCGTTTTAAAATATAGCAACAGAATGGTAAATCGCTCCGGCCGTTACATACTCGGTAAATCTTGAAACGTGCCCGCTGGGCGGGCGGCAAATAAAGCGCCGCCTAATGACGTCTTAAAGTTTTCTTTATGCGATGCCCCGGGGATTACTCGTGAAATCATATTTATCAGCTAAAGTTTTTCGTCGAGTTCACTGAATAATCTGTGAACTCGTTTTGAAGCAACTATAGAGCAGTTGTAATCTGTAAGTCTCGTCAATAGACGTAGGTTCGAATCCCGTAGTTAATTTTTTTGATGATAAAACTTAGTCTTCTTTTTTAAATTAAATATTCTTTTAATTATTACCCCTAAACTACCACAGTTAGCTAATATATAACAAGTGTTTAAAATATTTATAATTATGCTCAATAACTAATATTGTGTCTTCACTATACGTTAACTTCTTTTACAAGAAAAATGTGTACGACCAAACCGTACTTCCAATTTGTAAATATTTTACAAACATATAAATCACACAATTACAAACTAGCGGACCCGGCGGACGTTGTCCTATCTTTATAATAAAAAAAACCTAAAAGTAATGCAGTGGCACCTACCGGGTCTAACTGTGAATCTAAACCATTCTTCAATCTACCTGAATACACAAAAAACTTCATCAAAATCTGTCCACACGTTTAGGAAGAGTTCAGTTACATACAGACAGAATTATACATATAAAGATAAGCAAGTAGACAATATTTATCGAAGATATGATTATTTTGTATTTGATAGTATGAAAATAGCACCAGTGACAGAACCTGAGGAATAATAGGTTGACGTGTGGTTTTTCATGAGCAGGGATGAAAGATATATAACAAGAGGGTTAACTATGAAGATGGATGGATATAGAAGTAGAGGAAGGCAAAAGGAGATGTGGATGAATTGTATGAACAGTTGAATGTGTACTAAAGTCGTGATTGGATGATATACATATATGATATGATGATAGACATGATAGCTGATAGAAGAGAGTGGATTCGGAAAACGTGTATTTTAGATAAAGTTAAAATAAAATTTATATTATCATTTTTTTACATTTTATAGGTATTATAGCTTTGAACCACGATCTCACCTGATGTTAAATGACGATATGATCCAAGATAGTAAACACGATAAACCTAGAGGGGGCTGGCTCTCAAGTCTAGCTGCCGGAACACACCAACAGTTGCCTGGCGAAAGATTTTCAACTTCAAGATAGTAGCTAGCCAGGCGGACTTCGATAATACCCTACCACCATGCTAATACTGAATAAGAATTAATTCTGTAATGTTTAAAATATTTATTTATTTATTTATATTCTTTATTTATAATTGGGGTTTGGTCACAAATTGACCATGTCACCCCAGTGATTAACAATAAAACAAAACTGAACAAACAATCAATAATTTACCGGTTTTTCATTCTAACCATAACCAGCCTGTAAAGCATTCTTGCTTCTCCGGATGTCGGGATAGCAAGGATGGCATTACATGCACCCTCAGATCTTAATTAGTTCTTCATTTTACTCTTCAGTGCTAGTCTTTGGGCTCGGTTACGTGTGCATTCAGACATTATATGGTACACATCTTCTACAATGTTACATATATCACAATTTGGTGACGACTTTTCTTTTATTAAATATAAAAAGCTATTCATAGGAATGTGCCCTGAACGGAATTGAAAGGCAGTGCTTAATTCAGTTCGACTGATTTTAATTTTGTCAAACCAGGTATAGCGCAGTAAGGTAGGTTGCAAGGTTTTATACCATATGCCTTTGTTAACTAATCGCTCATCGATGTATTCCTTCCACATTTTACGACAATGTTTTCTTATAAGATAAAGATGATCAGCATAGTAAGGTACATAATTAAATGGTATACCATTGGTAAGAGCCTCTCTAGCCACAATTAGCTATGATCAATGATCCGCTTTCTCATTTCCCGTCAAACCTATATGAGACGGTATTCACTGTAAAATTACGTTTTGATTTTTTGCATTCAAATCGTCCAATAATTTTATAATTTTGTAAGCTATCGGTGTTCCTCGAACTCGCGAAGTACATCGAGCTACATGTTGAAGTGTCTTTGAATCCGTAAAGATAACATAATTCCTATCTTCTAAAAAGTCAATATAACCTAGTGCTTCAGCAATTGCAATTAATTCACCCTGCATAATTGATATAGAAGTTTTAATATTAAATTTACTATAATTTTGTAATTGAGGACCGAACCACGCTATTCCAACATTTTTTTTGTCTTTAGACCCATCGGTAAAATTTTTGTAATAATCCCTATAATTATGAAATATAACATTTTCACATAACTGTTTTAATATGCTAACATTATACCTAGTTGTAGCCTTATTAATACAGTCTATATGCGCTTTAATTTTTTGAGATAAATCCACTTTGCTGACCCAGGTTTTTAATGAAAACATTTCTAAATGTTCGCTACATTGCACGGGTGTTGTTTTAACATAATCATGTACCAAAGTTAAAAGCGGTTTACTTTTCAGTGTCCAATAACAATTTTGGCATAGTTGATACAACTTCTCTACAAGGCTAGTAATGTAGATATTGCTTCGAAAGGATTTTAATTTAAGTAAATATTTACCAGCAAGATAGTATCTACGAATGTGTAAAGATTTGATAAGTAATTCAGCCTCCATCACATGTATGGGTGTACTTTTAACAAATCCCCCTATTAGTCGCATACATTGATTTTGAATCCTCGTTAGTTTTTGTAGATGAGACTGACAATTACTACCGTAGAGAAAGCTGACGTAGTCTCTTCGACTGGGGATAAGCGCAAAATAAAGACTTTTTAAATGTCTGGGGTGTAAGCCCCACCCAGAACCTGACAATATCTTAAAAACACCAATAAATTTTGACGTTTTTTCAACTAACATATCAATATGTTTAGACCATCGCAGGGATCGATCCAATCATAATCCTAAATATCTAATATTTTCTATTTGATTTAGTGTTACATTATTAATTTTAAGATTTAGAGTTACTCTGCTTCTATTTCTTTTAAAAATACAAATTTTACTTTTTGAAGGTGACGCTTCCAACCCTATGCTACTTAATAATATAGATAGGTGATCTAACGCCGATTGTAGATGTTCAGAAATTGATGTTAAATTTATACCGGAAGAATACAAGACAAAATCATCGGCGTATTGAGATATTTGTATGTTACTGAATGCTTTACATATATGTACAGTCACAATATTAAATAATAATGGAGATAAGGGGTCCCCCTGAGCTAGCCCTCGTCTAGTATTTCGATAGATATATGAATCAGCTACTTTAATTTTAAGATTACGCTCTTTCAGAAAATTCCAGACATATTGACAATTTTTTGAACCTACTCCTATATTATCCATAGTATTTAAAAGTTGGATTAAATCGACATTATTATAGGCATTGTCAATGTCTATAAAACAACCCACAGTTGTGAATTTCTGCGAAAATCCGATTTGGATTCTGGATACCAGACTTGTTAAATTGTCGGTTGTCGATCGGCATTTTCTAAAACCAGTAGTTTTAAATGATAAAATATCGTTATTTTCCATGAACCACTCTAGTCTATTTACTAGAATAGTATGGAGTATCTTACATATACAGGACATTATAGAAATAGGCCTCCAATCTGACCGCATATTATGATCCCGTCCCGGTTTAGGGATTGGCGCAATAATTATTTCCCGCCATTGTTTGGGTACGAAACCGGTTTGGAAAATTTTGTTATAAAGCCACAGTAACAATACTTTTCCTTTAATTGGTAAATGCTTGATCAATAGATATAATATATTATCGTAGCCCGGAGTTGTATTTTTCGATGGTATAGAATTTTCAAGTTCTTGCAGTGAGATAGGTACTTCTAGATTCGAATTACGTGATAAAAATAACGGATCCTTAGGTGCAACATTATCAGGAGTTAAACTATACAGCAATTGTTTGGCCAAACTTTGGTTTAGATTAGATCTTGGCAGATTGTATCCTTTTAGCCAAATGTTTAAAATAGCATCGCAAATAACTAGTTGTTTTTATTAATGTGGCAAAGATAAATATGTAGGTTATCCTTAAGAAATAGACATATGCTGTTATAATTTTTATTATAGGCATTTACATATAAAGACAAGGTAATATCTATAAAGAATAAAAGAAAGTAAAAGATTTCGATGTTTGAATTAATTTAGAATATATCATAGACTTAATTACATGCAAAAAAAAAAAGTTGTTTGTGTGTAGTTTTTATGACTTTGATGAACTGTAAATATTAAATGGCTCACAAATGGTTTAGATCTACTAAATCATTTAGACACTATTGACATCATATTAGTAGGTGGTAGAGCCATGCTGAAGCTATTACTGGTTTTAGCATGAATAGGTCGGCTCGCTCGGGGTACTACCACCCGATCCACAGAAACACCGACGTGAAGTAACAGTGCTTGCATTATTGCGTTTCGTTCGGTCAGTGAGAGCGCTGGAGGCCAACCTCCCCTCCCCCTACCCTCTCCCACTAAACACAGGCTGGCAACACACTTGCGACTCCCATGGTGTCACTAGTGTCTATGGACGGCGGTGATCACTTACCATCAGGTGAACCGCCTATTCGTTTGCCCCCTATAATATAAAAAAAATAGTACATTGCACCCATGTAAAGCCGGACTGGATTGCTTGAAACTAATAAATACAAATACACAGATTCAAAAATATTCATTTTAATCCTGTGCTGTAAAACGTTCGTACGTTTTTTTACACAAATTACCGGCATTACCGATTTAATGGGATTCCAACGAATTCTTTACCGGTTTATGCCCACGTATGCAAATCGTTATGTTTCGCGGTATTAAACGATTCGTTTTGGATTTGCGTTTTGGAGCTACTACAAAAAAATTAAAATCTCATTTATTTTCTCCTACATAACTCATATACGTAATTCCGATTGTACGACATGTTATTGTTCCAGATTAACTCGTGTGCGTTTCCATTGTTAATATTCGCATAAATTATCTCGAAACGTAAAGTCATACGAATCGACTGTCATATGTTTTATTGTATGAAGCATTATATGGCGAAGACGGGGTTAAATTTTGTATATAATATCAAAAATTCTCAACTAGAATACTTTGGCCCTGTGCTTTCAAATAAGAAGATAATTGTCAAACTACTGCCCTACTTCGCGTTTCACGTGTAATTTCAGAGAAATATATGGTTATATACACAAATATGTAAGATGGTCTATGTCACGGTACTGGGCATAAATTTATAAAATGTTTATGTATGGAACTTTGAGTAGTGGTTTATATTTTTATTTAAAATCTTATGTTATTTGATCCTATATTGTGCTATATTGGTGGCACTTTACATAATATAGGTTGGTTTGTCGTGTACAAATAATTACACGGAATATGAATTTTGAGGGTTATAGTTATTAGAAAACATTTTATAATATAATTTAATAATTTATGATAATAATAACCTACTGGTAGCCATAATCCTCAATAAATTAGATTAATTACCAAAGTATGAAAAATAAGCGGACTCGATTATCTTCTGATTTAAAACGTATAGTATGAAGAGTAAAATATGTTTTTAATTAAGTTTGGTAGTGTGTCAGACACCGTGTGTAGTTTAGTGTTTAGTTAGTCTATCAAAGTGTATTCAAATTCTACATTCAATCTGCGATTTCAGTGCAAAAAGACACTGTGGTGAAATCTCAGCATGAATTGATTGTTTAGAATATCCTTCTGGTTAACTACACCGATTATGTTAAAAATCTGTCTCAAAACACCTATAATTGTGTTCCGGCAGCTGTATGAACTCCTAGTCACTTCTCTTCGAGTTTAGACAGCACCATATTTTAACAAATCATAAATTAATATCAGATGAAATCACTGTAAATAAACTATACTTAAAAAATGAAATGTGTTAATGGAAACCCGCAATTCTGTGATAGAAAAACATAACTTAATTCGGAAAGTTAACTTTAAAACCCAACTGTTGAGGATTTGTAATATTAACTTACTTTAGCTTCGCAGACAGTTAGCGCTTAACCTAAATGCATTTGTTATAGTTATTTCTCAGTTGTCATGAGGACAGAGCTTTTTTATTTTGTGTATCTCATATAAGAAAATAAATAAATGGTTTTAGTAAAAAAACCGTATATAAAGTTATTACAGCAGTCGATTATTTATTCATTTTAACTAAATATTATAGGGCCATTATCGAGTAGTGATTTATTTGCTATATCTATTTATTAGAGTTTGTTTGTCTACGTTTAAGTAATATGTCCAGAAATTAAATAACAATCTTGATAGACATTTAATGTAAATTCAAAATCAATAATAGACACTAAATATTTGCTTCTCAGTCTTATTCATTGTAAAACTCAACTGAAATAAGAACAAAATAATTGAAAAGAAGAAAATTTTCTATGGTGACCATTTTGTGATTTTTTTTTTCAACAGTTTAACCATAGCGGCATTTTTATTAATTAAAAATTCAGTAGAATTTCAGACTACTACGGGAACTAAAATCTTTTTTGATGTTTACCACTTCATCAGCCTATGACTCTACGCTTTTTTTGTTATAATCTTGTTTTCTATTATCAAGATGTCAATGAAGGTTACATAAATTAAAATGTTTTTTGTTTTTATTTTACTTAATGCCTAAAATTGAGGCATATGTTGAGGGTATATAAAACAAAAGAGAATGTCATTTTTCAAACTACAGATAACGAGTATAAAATAAAAAATTAAATCGGATAAAAATTGTCAATTTTTAATGTTATAGCGCGCATTACTGAGAAAGTACTAAACCAATGTGAATTTAGTTAGTTATTCGCTAAATATTGCTCTCTCATATAGGGGTTAAGCTTCTTTCCATTTTTGTAGGTTAACCACAATCTTATCTGATTTTAAATGACGATGTGTCCTAATATGGTAAACACGATAAACTTAGAGCGGACTGGTTCTCAAGTGCAGCTGCCAAAACATACCAGCAGATTTTTGGCGCCAGATTTTAAATTTGAGAGTGGTAGCTACCCAGGCAGACTTAAGCTTAGACCTAAACCTTATCACCATGCTTTCACGACAACGTTTTCCTTCATCGCAAGCTCAAACTCATTTGTTAGGATACAAACTGCTGTCAAGTAAGCCATCATCGCTTTTTCAGGTGAACAAACCCGTCGGCAGCGGTTAGTTAATATAATCATTTATTATTATACCAAAGCAATAACGACATGATTGAAATTGATTTACTCCACTTAGTTGGCGCGCTAGCTTATTACAACGACATAATATGTTCTCATAAAGATATTATATTGACAATTATTGCCGACGGGCTATTAGGCTCAGGACTAATAATATCGTCTTTAAGTATAATAATTTCTGGCTACATTAGCTAAAGAAGTATTAATGTACTGAGATGTTTTTTGTTGTAGTTCATTAAAGGAGAGCTATTGAAACGCGTTTATATGTGTGTGGTAGTCGCGAAACAGTAAATTACATGTACCTAATATTACTACGCTTGATGTCCATATATTATTAACATACACTTGGTATATAGGAGTCACAATTTAGTCGTATACAAACGGCGTATCCTAGTATTCGGCACATACACAATTTGTAATTGTGTATGTCGGTGTTTTCAGAAAAACACAATAAATTCGAAAATTTTCATTTTGAAATAAAGTTACGCTTGAGATTTTATTTTGTTACTTGCATTCTATGTTTGTGCGATATTTTCAATATTTCATCAAAAACTAATGTGGGTTACAAAAGATTTTTGACTCCTAGGAACTCAAAGATATCTAGTTCTTATTTCTGTCCCAATACTATAAAGGCCTAACTACTAATTTTTGTTTGTTTGTGACACAGTAATCTCTAGAACGAATAGTCGGAACTATTGCATTATGAAATGGAAATGAGGCTAGAAGTAAGCATGGCGAAGGGTGTCGAGAACAAAGAGTGGATTATCTGCTACAGACTGCCGAAAAAGACCCAAGTATGAATGACTATGTCAGCGAAACACTAAGCGTGATTGGCTTGCGCAACGTTCTATTAAGCTTACTTAACAAAATTTACAGTAATTAAAGATTAAATGAGAGGTGAAACCACGTGACACAATTTGTGGAAGAATAAATCATTGATGTATCAAATAACAAAGTTTTTGGAAACATGTCCGTTCATCTATCGTTAAACTAAAAAAACAAAACGGATATGTTGTTCATAATCACAAATGCAAACAAATTATTAGGTACAATAGACTACTTCCTGTAGTAAAACTTGAAGAATAAGAGTTATTTATATTTCTTCCAAAAATCTGTTCGCTTAGAATTCACTGCATGTACATAACAATAATAAATTCTTACCAGATCGTAAGGAAAAGCTGTTTATCGACCACGGGAGAGCTACTTCTCTCGGTTGTACGTGAGTTATATAGATCTACATGACGCTCTTGCAAGAATTGCTAGCGCCGCGCCTTTGGGCTGAATGTCTAAATGCGATCGAAAGGAGAAGATATGGTTTCCTGTACGCTCCTGTAATGGAAAATTCTGGCATCGATTCCTGATCTTATATTTTGTATTATTCAGTTAAGATTCGTAAATCTTTTTTTTAAGCGTAACGTATTTCATTAGGATGAAAAAAATTAGTTGTCTGTAAAGTCGGTTTATGGACGATAATTTTACGTGACAACAAACTCGGACGCATCGGCCGATGGAGTGAAATAGAGATAGACGCGTTACAAGCCGAACGCTCAGGCCGATCGCACCTCTCTATTGCTTATTCCGCGTTCTCGCTTGCAGGCGGAACGTGACAATGAGTCATGCTTTTCCGTACGTACAGTCGGCGTTCATCAATTTATTAGACGATATCACGTCAAATATGTATTTTGCTGTTCCTAAATAGTGCCAGTTAGACTTATCTCTGTATATATAAAAATCCAGTGTCGTGATGTTTATTCACGATGAACTCGGAAACTGCTCAACCGATTTCCATGAAAGTTGGCATTTATGTATAATTTGATTCAACGAGAGAGATAGGATAATTTATATTTTGATTGAGGGCCTCAATATTTTTTTATTTAAATTAAATGATTGTCAATGTTGATTATTGTTATTAATTGTAAGTTTCATTAGTCTCGAACAGATGGCGCTGCAAATTAATTTGTTGGCAAAAAAATTTAGGGCGGACTGCTATAGATATCTCATAGATTACGCCACGTTTTAATTTTGAATTTCTTTATTTCAACTCCTGTTTATGTTAGGGTGCACGTGTTCTGTTAATCTATCTACTACGTAACTCCGTTTTTCTGTATCAATTTTTAGGCAGATTCACAAAATATATTACTATATAGTATTTTATTTGAACATGTAATAACTGAGCCACAACAACGCGTGGCCGGCTCAGCTAGTTTATATTGTAAAATACCCGTTAAAATTATTACCCGTGGTAGTACTACCCGTGTAAAATTAAATGGTACCTGAATAACTGAACATCGATGTGTCAATACTTTCGTCATCTCCTTCTTCTTTCTGTCTGTCTAACTTTTTATATGCAATGACTTATTACTCAATTTTTTCACTTTTCTTTAGGGTTTTTCAAACGTTCCCTTTAATACAAACTATGTCAGCCGTTCTTAAGTGCTATTCTTACATACATTCGGCAACTGTTTTTGATTTATATAGACTAGAAAGTATGATACAATGGATGTTTGTTACTTTTTCATGGAAAAATGACTGAACCAATTTAAATAAAACTTCACAGTATTAAGTATAGATTGTACATCAGAAAAACACAGGGGAAAATTAATAAAAAAAATTTAAATTGGCCTAAATATAATGATAAGTGTTAAGAAAGTTGCAAAATATTCTGCCATTTGAGATTAACCTCGAAATAAAACATTTGAGTTACATGAAGATAATGTATAGTGATATTTATCATTCTAAAAATACTAAAACAAATGAAAGCATGGGCAACTACTACTATTAATATGTGTTAGTATGTCGAGGTATATAATTTTTTAACCTTCTTTGGAGAAAAATTACTCTTCTTTGAGTATTATTGGGATATATTATGTCCTTGCAGCGTAAAAACCATTTTGAGACGGTATAACTAAAACTAAAAAACTTGTGCGATCAATGGCTCCCGTCAAAAATAAGTTGTTTGCGCTTTATCTTCAACTACGAATGTAAATCGAGAGAAGTTTAAATTATTTATATTTATATATCTTGTAGCCGGCCCGGCAGACTTTGTCCCGCCCTGATTATTAAAATCCTTGACAAATTATATACCAAAACCTTCCTCATGAATCCCTCTATCCACTGGTGAACCCCACATAAAAATCCGTTCAGTAGTTTTTGAGTTTATCGCGAACAGACAGACAGACAGACGCGGTAGGGGACTTTGTTTTATACTATGTAATGATGATGTTATGCAAGGAAAAGCGTTATATCTTCTCTACTCTCTCTCTCTCTTTGTAATCTGTACCTATATTAAATGTATATCCATATATATTAGATAGTTTTTTTAATAGAAATAACGTAAAGACATGAAATAATAGTGTTTAATTTAATGTTTAAGGAAATATATACAGTGATTAAAAATGATATATAAAATATTGAATTATAAATTATATTATATTTATATATGCTAAATAAATTACACAAAAAGTAATGACAAAAAAAATGAAATTTCCAGTTGTTCAGTATTGAAATTATACAAACGACAGCGCACTATACTCGTCTGCTCCAATTTCGCACATACACACTCGTATATAATAGAAAAGTACAGAGATTAAGAAAGTCGCATGGAGGAGGCATAACGTCTTTTTCTTATGTGACAATTTCCACCGCAAGCTGCGTTAAGGAACATCATTGCAAAAACTCATTTTATTCATATGTCGAATTATTTATTTTTTTTACATCACATTGCATGTTACATCAGTATACCGTCTCTTCCCATTTTATTCGATAGAAGAGACGTCTAAACTAAACAATGGCATATATTTTTACTATCCCATACTTCAGAGAAGGAAGCCGGCGATAATAAACCAACAAAAACATGCCTGCCACAGCAAAAATCATAAATATTTCAGTGAAACTCCGCTCTCGGGAGACAGTTTTGGGACATTTCGGTCATTAGAAAAGTTTTAGTGGCCATTACCTCGTGTTTTATATTACCGCAGAGCGTGGCCATGCGTGGATTTACGCGGAACCCGCTACCGTGGGACTACTCCTGTTTTGTTCGGAATAATTCTTTTTATCCCTTCCGACTGTAAGGTTTTATTGGTAATAGAGAATAAAATATTCTCTGTACGCTTTTATTATAGCTAAGGTAATTGTATTGATATGTATATTTCGGGGAAGAGATAAAATGGCCATGTGAAACTATGAGGTAATCAATAGTAACGTTATGATTGTGATTTGATTGATGAATCCACCAAAAACTATCGAATAAAACGTTAGCAGATACAGATATGCAATACTGAAGTTAGTTACGAATTATCCGTAGATATGACTAGCCCAAATGTCTGAGCGAGGATGCCCAATATGTAGTCATCGGTCGCCTTTTAAGGCATTCAGACAAAGCTGACAGTCAACATTTTAGGTCATTAGTAACTTCCCCGGTATAGTCAATAGCACAGACGGAGGTCAATAGTAGCTAGTATACATTAATATATAAAATTCAGGAGATAATTTGCTTTTTGTTTACTGAACTACTGGTCAGATTTGAAAAAATGCTTGAAAATTTGCTGTT
Source organism: Antheraea yamamai (assembly GCA_036509395.1). Lineage (NCBI taxonomy): Eukaryota > Metazoa > Arthropoda > Insecta > Lepidoptera > Saturniidae > Antheraea > Antheraea yamamai. The sequence continues at coordinate 20,072,342 of AP028436.1, read as the reverse complement.
TATAACCTATTTATAGAAAAAGATTTATAATATATCTAATATTATAATATAGCCCCTAGTAATGCAGTAATTGTCATATAAAATGTAGGTTAGAAAATATTCTCAACAAGAATGAAATAATAGTGCGGTCGACCCTTCCATGCGGTGCGGTACAAGATATGGTTGAGCCGCTCTACGAGAAACGAGCATTGCCGAAAACAACCGAACTATGAATACCTACATCGGCCCTAGTATAACGCATTGCCATCTCCCTACGTGTTAGTTGTATTTTATACTGAATTTTTTATGCTTATATAATCTCGGTAACACTTATTCGGATTTCAAAAAAATGAACACAGTAAAACTGCTATTCACGGCTAGTATTTTAATCCTAAATAGTAGTATAATTGCGAAAGGAGTTTGATTGTTTGTTATATTTCACACCTATCTAGTTATTCAACGAACTATCATGGAATATTTCATACACGTTGTCAGGGATATACAAAAGGACACGTCTTTTTGTCATACCTTCTATATAGAAAAAATGTATTAATCCCAAGGTATGAGTTAAGCCTAAATTAACGCATGCGAAGCCGCTAGCTATAGCTAGTTCTAAATAAAACGTGAAATATAAGGAGTATACACTGCACCTCTATTCGAAATTAATTTAAATTTTATACAAATCGGAAGTTCTAGGTACTATTTCATTTTATATTCTTAAATAAAGTCTTTATTGAAACATTGAAAACTTTTTTTTATATCAACGGAGGCGAACGAACTGGCCGGTCACCTACTGTTAAGTGATCACCGCCGTCCATATACACTAGCAACACCAGGCGAGTGGCAAGTGCGTTGCCAGCCTATGTTTGGGAGGAAGGGAGAAATGAGGGAGGGAAGAGGGGAGGCGAGGCGGGCCTCCGGCGCTCTCACTGACCGAATGAAACGCAACAATGCAAGCACTGTTACTTCACGTCGGTTTTCTGTGAGAGGGTGGTACTACCCCGGACGAGCCGACACATTCATGCTGAAACCGGTAATAGCTTCAGCGTGGCTCTACCACCTACCTACAACTGCTATTCACAATTATATATAACATATGAAATGATTAATAACAAAAGTCCTATTTACGTTTTCTGAAACATTTCATCAACAAGCGATGAATATTGTAAATCTTATCACATTTATTACGAAACAACGAATTAAACGAAATAATGGATGGAGATATTTTGTTTTTCGTCGAATTTTGTTCATCGATAGAGCTGCCGATTGGATGTATTTTGTTCTTGGTAATATTGTTATTGTTACAAATTGCTTTGTTCCCTGTCTTCATTAGCAGAATACGTTCATGAAGTTTCGTTGTCATAACGTAACTAATACCCATCCGAACAATGTCTGACACGACTATAGAAATGCCATAAACAAACGTTCCTTTGTACTCATAGTTAATAATTATATCATACTAGCTTTACCGGCGACTTTGTTTGTTTAAGCGACTTCAAAAAGAGGTCATGAATTCGGTTTTTTTTTATTGTTTCTTACCTCAGAATTTCATAATTTATAAACCGATTTGGATTTTTTTTTTGTTGGTATTTCGTTTTACTACCTTTGAACCTTAGATTTCAATGATCTACCAGGGAACTCTTCAATATCGACTAGGAAATAGAATAATTGAGATATTGTTAGAATTATGGCAATCATATACTAGGTAAGTACCTAACTATGGTCAAGCACGTTCCAGTGGTTTTTTTAGAGTAAATTTTCTTTAGTTGGTTTTATTTTTTCTTAAAACTTTTTGCAATCATGTATTTTATTATTATTTGAGTTTCACAGCTTATAGAAAATATTGTCTTTATTATAATATGTGTTGAAAAGTATTGTATTTGATGTGCATTATTATATATTGGTGAACGATAGTGAAATGGATAGCATAAAATTATTTTCCATAAAAAAATACTCAGGTGTGTGAACTTTCATGATGGTCGGTCAAACATCACTAGAATTTATTACTTTCATATGTAAAAACATCTGTTTTCGTGTTTATAGATTTATTAGCCACGAGTTACTATCGTATATACAGTTTCTCCATTAAGTATTTTCATATGAACGAATTACCAACTAATTTGACTAATTATGTGTGTTCACTCAGTTTTATACTAATATTATAAATGGGAATATGTTTTGTTTGTTTCTTATCTATTTACACCTTAACAATGCAACCGATCATAATGAAATTTTGCATACAAGTTGTCAGGGGTACAGAAAGGAACATAGGGCTATCCAGAAAAAAAAGTTAAGACAGTAACTTAAGTTAAGTAAGCATAAGGGCTGCCGACAGAAGTGAAAACTCAAAACGATGGAATAACTGTTCCCTTTTCAATTTTTATTATTATTTCGTTATATTATTTATTTCATAATTTGTTTATTGAAAGTATTAATATTACTCTGGTTTTCACATCTATTGGCACTCGGAACAATAATTCAAATTGTATTTATTAAAATTTTACATTTTACACATACTTTTACAGTGGCTACCAAACTAGGCAGAACCTATACCTTGGTAGCCAGAAATTATATATGTTTTTATAAAGTTTATTAATCAATCAAACCCATGATGAGCTGCAAAAAATCAATATTATATATACACGCATGCGGAATACAGCCGGTGACGCTTACTACCATGTCATCACGCGAAATTACAAGTTTATCTCCTACCAAAAAATACCCTTCACGCGCCTAAAGAAGTGTTCACTTCAATAAAATCATCGAGGTCAGTCAATCCTTCCTCGAGATACAATCAAGAATACCTTTCCTTAAAAAATATATGTGAATATATATTTTCATCATAATGTTTACGTTCAAGATTTTTTCTGATATCAAGAATCTTAAAAATCGGTCCAACCGTTCCTGAGTTATAAATGATGTAATTAAGCCGTCTTTGTTTTATATATATATTTTTTCTTGTAAAGTATTCTAAAAAGTCATTGAATAGTTATTATGTGAAATAATTACAAACATCCATCTACCCTCAGAAACTTTCTCGCTTATAGTAATTAATAAGATTGCGAATTAACTTTTACGTTAGTAACATACTAATAATTAGTCCGGGTTACTTAACAAATTAATTAAAAAATGTATATTAAAAGGCCAAAGGTGTTGGCGTCCTCTAATTAAGCTCTGTCATGGAGTCAGTCCTGACTCTCACACTCGTCTCATCAAGAAATGAGTCAGCGAGCGTATTTTACTAAATCGAATCTAAGACTTGCAGGACTCAACCTTCTAATTAGTGAGTTATTTCATTTGAATACTGCTTACGGGAGTGTTTACGCGATCCGTGTTTCAATTTTTAATAATATATTTATTTAACATATCATATTAATGTTTTTGAAGCTGTAAAACAGCAAATGACTATTTACGAGATAAACAAAGCATGTAATATGTATTCTATATTATTTGTAGTGTATAATAAAACTTCTGGTTCTTTGAAACTCTTCGTTGTCATATTGTCCATAGCCATACCCTTCTTAGTTTTTATAAACAAATATAGTACAAGTAATTGTGACTTTTTAACGAGACGAATAAAAATTCACTAAATATATATTTTAATTTACCTAATAACTTAATTGTGGGTAGGATATTTGTATAGATGTTTGTTGAAATTATATATGACTAAAAAATGTTCATACTAAATAATGTTAATTAAAATTGCTAGGTTCATATGCACGGTTAATAACATTATCAATTTATGTTATAAAGTTCAAAGTTACAGGTAATAATAATATATTATGTAAGTTTACAATTTATAATTGACCTCTTCACTATTGTTGTTTTAGTATAGGTATTGTTTATTACTTGTAATCACTACATATTACAAAACAAAGTCTTCTGTCTGTCTGTTCGCGATAAACTCAAAACCTACTGAACAGTTTTCATGCGGTTTTCACCAGTAGATAAAGTGATTCATGAGGAAGATTTGGGTATATAATTTGTCAATGTTTTTTTTATTATCATGATGGAATAACGTCCGCCAGGCCCGCTAGTAAATTATAAATACTTGTAATAATATAACAGCAACTTTTTATAATATTGTATTGCATCGCATACATCTAAAATGTAAAATTTGTGTTTAAATAAATATATGTATTATAAATAAATCTAAACGGAGACAGAAACCGATATAAGGCAGTCGGAACACGTTCCTAGTTACTTTTCTCCTCAGACTTCATTCGACTCACTTTGAAATTAAACAGTCAGAGTTGAAATAGACCGTTTGAGACTAATGTGTTCGCTTAAGTTTTTTTTTGGTTTTTAGACGTTTTTATAATCGAACAAGATCTCAGTATTTTTTTAGTAGAATCATTTCCGCATTGCGGATTTCTATTTTCGAAGACAGCTACTTGTTTATAATTGTGAAAACCGTAAAACTGAGCATTTGTTAGTAGGAACTCCTATTAATGTTATACACAAGAAAGTTTCTTAGGATATTTTTGTAACTCTTTCACGCAAAAACTACTCGACGATTTTTTATGAAACTATAGAAATATGACTTATACAACAAAATAAAAGGGAATTTACAAAGATTTTGCTAAAATATAACGATAAATGTAGAGTAATGAATAGTTTGATAAATCATAATTTAATACAATCAAATTTATTGTAATTTTAGCATTGTGTAAATCTGTTGAAGGAATTATGTTACTTTATTGTATTTTGTTGGAATAATCGGAACATAGCTGAGACGCCATCTTAATATGTTCACCGGAAGCGAACTAAAAGATATTTGTCATAATTAAAATAATAATGTATTGCAGAAGGAATACTTTATTAAATCATCATTTAATCTAATTTGTTTTCTTAGGATTTTAATTGAGTACTTTTGTGTGCAATTAAATTTAAAGATACTAATATTATATCGCGCGTTGCATCAGACAGCCAATCAGAGCAGATGTAACCTGCTGCGAGCGGGGTTGAGGTGCCTTCTATATGTTTACTACTTTAGATTCCTCTGTTATAACAAAAAGGAAAAAAGGATACTTAAAAAAGAATAATTATAAAAAAGGATCTAAAAAGGATACTTTTTATAAAAGTAGTGATAGAGGTGGATTACGGGTTATTGATAGAGTTATTAGCTCTCAGAGGTGGACCGAATATAATTGTCTGAATAACTACTTTGCACTTCCGTTTGGAATTGATTGAACACTACTACGTGTAACTGCAACAATAAAACAAATCAATTAATCAATATATATGTATATTTATATATTAATTATATAACATATAATTAATATAAATATAATAATTATCAATAAATTAATTAAAAATATGTTGCAAATTGACGTGTAATCACGACAATCGATTACACGTGTTTCGCTCTATCACGGAGCATCTTCAAATCGATTTGCTTTTTGTTGCAGTTAGACGTAGTAGTGTTCAATCAATTCCAAGCGGAAGTGCAAAGTAGCGCCCACTATAATATTTAATGATGAAATTCCGCAAAGTACCGCCTTTTTCAATCAAATAATTGTCTCATTTAATGTGTCAAGATTTAAAAGTTAGTTATTTGTTTAGTTATTTTAATATTGTGCAAACCGTGATTAGACTATAAATAACAGTTAATATTTTGTTTTGTGCTCGCATTACACCCTGATAATGCCCACAAGATTTGTAAATGTTCTGATATTCAGGAGAATAGGCTATCTCTGACAGATATCCCAGACATCTGGCTATTTGCACACAACTGAAGGCAATCTCCGACGTATATTTATAAAACCTTTTATGAATCCGAAGCGTTATAATATATTTCGTGGAATAACAATAAATAGTATCGTTCGTTGGAGTGAAAATAGTGCTAACAGTCGACAGAAGCGCTATCAATTATTAGAGCCGTTCGAGCGAGTTAGGTAGCGATGCGTCTGTCCCGATGTGAATTTAGATTCCATACAATAAACAACTTCAACTTCACGATGTTTAATGAAGCTGTACGAATTAATGAATGACCATATTTGATTAAGAGTACAGAAATTATATGCCTATTATATCTCATGTGAGCGAATTTGAAACTTTTTATTTTTGGACTGGTAATAAATTGCATAACGGCAGGGTTTTTTCCAAGCTCGCCTGACTAGGTATACCACACTTATAGATATGATCCGGCAGCTGCAGTTGAGAATGAGTACACCTCTGAATTTAGCTTGTTTAGTATCTTAGATTACTTCATGGTAAAACACTTAAATCTACCATGTTAATAAACGGTAAAGGTTAATAAAGGTATAGTTATATATTAATTATTTATTTTATCCGATTGGGGGCAATCGTACAACGTTTATGCAACGCCTGCGGATATAGGCTGGGATGGTTAGATATTTCCAACTTATTTATTTTACTGTACTAATATCTATATTACCCTATTTGATATTCTGATGTATAAGTGTAACATAAACTGTCATTAAAATTCGTAAAGTAGTTTGTGACATGGTATTAATATATAGTTGAAAATAATTGTAGAATTATTTTCATTATCCCTATATTTTGAAACTCTCGAACTTAAAAAACCTCTCGAACACGTCACTAGTTAATTCATAATTAATATTGCAAATATAGACTAACAATATTAAATGCAAACAGTGATTAAGACTTGCAGTAAGTTTAAAATAGATATTGTCTTGCATCGAAGTCGAACAGAGCTTGCTGACATCGTGGAACGCCATCAATTATTAAGGCCGTTCGACGTTTCGCTCCGAACTGTCTGTCGTTTCGTTTGCGAATAATGTGCAGCTTAAATCGATGCATTATCGAAAAATAATTCGTTTAAAGTAATACTAGATACGTTTTGATTTATAATTTCATTTGCATTGATTGTCATATTGACTCGATTAATTATTTGTAAAACAAATATTTCGAGTTTGAAATAAATTCCGATGGCTGTCGTATTAATTGCGAAACAAAATTTTCATAATAGTTTTGGAATATTAATGAATCATTCATCTCAACATTAATCTAAAAAACAGTATTTTTTTTATATCACAGGAGGCAAACGGACAGATGGGTCACCTGATGTTAAGTGATCACCACCGTCCATAGCCACTTGCAACACCAGGGGAGTCGCTAATACGTTGCCAACCTGTCTTGGGTGGAGAGGGGGAGTAAGGGAAGGAGGAAGGGGAGGGGAGATGGGCCTCCGGTGTTCTCACTGACCGAACGAAACGCAACAATGCAAGCACTGTTACTTCACGTCGGTTTTCTGTGAGAGGGTGGTACTACCCCGGGCGAGCCGGCCCATTCATACTGAAACCATTAATAGCTTCAGCGTAGCTCTACCACCTATAATCATAGAATATAAAAATTACGTTATACCTCTATATATACAATACCGTTCAATGTCTTTTTCGTTCTTAGTGAAACTACTTTTTTGTGCTTATTGGATTACCTGAATAATTTTTAGCTATAGTTGACCATGATCATTATTTCTATAAATTTCGACCAAAGAGTTTTTTTTTATTTTTACATAGCTAAACTCATCATTTCAAGTTTTCTGTTTGTAAGTATCTCTCGGTATTTTTTAATCGATTCCTTTCTTATTCAGTGCATATGGACCTTGGTAAAGTACGGCCTATTTATTATTATTTTGTGTTGCGTGTTTAATTTATTCGACATTTTTTCACTCGCTTTTACCAATTTTAACGGGAAAGTATCACTTTTAATCATGAATGACAACGCGCGGAATAAAAAAGATTATCAATCATCGCGTGTTACAGAGTTACTGTGGGCATATTAAAGTCGTAAATATAAATTATTAGAATTGATGAATGTCTACATAATATATACGTATATACAAAAAGACTTTTTGCTGTCGTGGTATTCGCGAATAACAGTTATTCTATAAATATAAACAATGTTGAATTGCGTGTCCGATCTAATAGCCTGAAATAACTGAATTTCTTTTACCGGATATTTATTAAGACATAAAAGGTTTTTAAAATATTAGCTAGGGTAATATTTTTATGATTTTATGAGCTAAGCAGAAATGATAAAATAACACAGTTGTCTTAAATCCGATAAAAGGGTTATAAAGGTTGAGTACTAATGATAAAACTATCCTAACTAATATTAGAAATGCTGAAGTGAGTCTATTACGCTAAACTTTTTGTGGTTACCATGAGCCACAGTGAAGTCACTTTGCCGAGCTACAATAAAAAAAAAACTACTCAACTTATCATTTTGAAATTTTACCTACATGTTGCCAATGGGTACAAAAAATGACATAGGGTACTTTTCATTTAGAAAAAATGTACTGTAGCTAACGCATATATCAATCATTAACTCGAGTGCAGCCGCGAGCAAAAGCTAATAATTTATATACAGGCTGAAAGTTTAGACAGTAGCGATGTTTATGTAGAATAGTCTTCACTCGATTCTCGTTTTAAATTAATTACAAAAATAGGTGCTTAATATTTGACCTCATTATCTAGAAAAATATAAAAATTATACGCTCTAGGTTTCTACGTTAAAGCACAGTATCAATAACCGTCCAGTGATTTCACTTTCACTTGAAAGTGAACGTGGGAACGGCATGAATAAAACAAAAGGATTTATTGCCCGTTTTATTATCGAAGGTTATTAACTCCGGGTCAAGTTAAATGTGACCATAATTACATTCTAGAATATTGCGAGTGATTAACCTTTCACCTGGTATAAATAGGCTTAAATAAAAATGTTTAATACTTGATTCATCATACTTCACCGCCCTTACTAATTTACAATATTTGTCCCTTGAGAAAGTTACTTAAAAAAATAAAAATGGTAATTTATAAAAAAGAAAAAAAATTATAATTTTAGAGTCCTGTCAACCGATTTTTGATTAATACGTGGACGCCTCTCTCTGTGTATCCGTCAAAAACGAATATGACTATTTACGTTTGTAAAAACATGTGTGATGAAAAGATAAATCAGATCGATTCTGTCTGTTCTTCTCGATGAATGGATTGTTTTCCGAACCGGTGATATGACGTTGACGTCATAAGTGCCTACTCAGGGCCTAAATTGTATAAAGTATTTTTAATTTTGATTAAAAAGATAAAAAAATATGGTCGAATTTCGACCTCTGGCCGATTATTATTAGTTGAAATATACATAAATTAAAAAAAAAAAAAAAAAATTAAATTGGGGTTTTATAAAATTTTATTTTTAAAAAAAAAAAAAAAAAAAAAAAAAAAAAAAAAAAAAAAAAAAAAAAAAAAAAAAAAAAAAAAAAAAAGAGGGGGGGAAAAACAAAAGGGAAAGGGAAATAGTTACATATATAAATAAGTCAGAATTAAATACGTAACAAACAGTAAAAAAGTGTGTGTGTACGTATGTGCATGCGTTAGAAGTTATACTTCTTTGGCGTAACAAGATAAAAATCTTTTCAAAAAATTTACCTTTCGCCTTATTCTACGTTTGTAGAGAAAACGACACTAACAATAGAAAAAAGGTATTTAATACATTGAAATTTTTAATACAAAGAAATACAAACAACAAATACAAAGAAACAAGATGTTGACTATAGCTAACTTCAGGGTGTCGGTTTTTCGTGACGCTGTGCGCGCGCTTCGTAAAACTTTACTCTCATCATTTTTCCCTAACACGCTAAAAGAGGTATAACTTCAAAAATATATAAAATTAAATATGGAATCTCTAATCGCGAACGCGTCAAAACTCCGACGGAAGAAAACGGAAGTTAGCCGAGCATTACGCGTGTTATGTAAATCGAAGCGAGTCGCGGTTGGTTTGGGGCGAAACTTATAAAAGCATTGTAGTACTGAGTTTCTTGAAAATTCAAAACTCTAAAACTGATACCCGTGTTACGTAGCGTATTGTTTAAAATATGAAATGAACACAGAATATCGCATACTCTTTCGTAAGAGTTCCGTTGGATATTTCAAACTGACAATGAAAATATGTGGGTACATTATGGTTAAAGACGTTGTGGTGCATTTTTTTAGAGTCGATTTTTGTGATGTCTGTCTTTAGGAGCGTCGAGTGGTATTTTTTTGTAGGAGATAAACTTATAATTTCGCATGACGACATGCTAGTAAGCGTGACCCACTTGCGCGGCTTGCGTTAGACTAGCGAGGAGGGGTACAGCAGCCTGTGTACATGTATTATTGATATTTTGCAGCTCATCATAGGGTTTATCATCATCAATAAATTTGAAAACCAGACCAATGTTAATAATTTCAATACATAAATTATGAAATTTAAATAATTCACGCTAATATTTATTTAAAAATTCAAAAAAGTACACAGTTATTCCATCGTTTTGAGGTTTCACTTCTGTTGGCAGTCCTTATGACTGCTTTGAATATTTCTTTTAATATCTTCTAAATCCTAAAAATTATTACTTCTCTATACACTACCTATTGCATTATGTGGTGTTCCCTGAAGTATCCTAACGATACTGTATTATCGATTATTAACGATGAATGAGTATATCTAAGTCCAAAGTCGAATGCTAATGAAAATGGGAAATTAAAAAATGATCTTTCCAATAAAAAAAATCTAAATCGTTTAATAAATCATAAAGTTTTGAGGTAACAAACATTTAAAAATACAGCCAAGCAGAGAACCTCCTTTTTGAAATCAGATATCAAGTCACTAGCAGAATTGAATTATTGCATGAAAATGCGTGTGGAGTGGAACAGTTAGTATAATATAAAATGTCAGTCAACAACTATGAGATATTAGACATGTAATAGGAAGTCAGTTATCGAAATAGTAGCTTAATGGAAAGACAAACATTACTTATATTACGAAATATTTGCTTTACTTCTCAGAATTGATAAAATTAATATTAAACTCTCGTAAATCTTTCTGAATTCAAGTTATATTTGTTAAATTTATTGCCTAGTCCCTGTAAAAATGATATTTAGCCTACAAAATACTTTGAAATGTCATCAATCTGCGGTTTAGCTATTTATTTATTTATTAGTGACGTTGTCCCGCCTTGATAATAAATAAAATCCTAAAAATCAACCGCAGCGCCTCTTACCGGGCGTTAGTGCAAAAAGCTAAAGGACCCGGGATGGCCTGATATGTCCCTCAGTTCGTTATATCCATACCACCCATACAAGGTAGACCACTAACCTGGCTGTCGTAGATAGTTCTTGCAGTTGTATTGAAATGCACGGTCACACACACGCACACACAATGTTTATAAAATGTTTATTATTGCAACTGAAGGCCAAAAAACCACACATAAACCAATAAAATCCGGCAGAGTTCACATTACAGGTTAAGGAGCCCAACTGTCCGTTGTAGGCGTCGCGATCGCGCGAGCCCGGTATCGCGATCCATCCACATTCCACATATAAAGAACATGAAAATGCCCAAACACCGGGTACAATTGTGAATCTACATCATTCTCAAATTCACTGGAACACAAAAGAAAATCGTTAAAATCAGTCCAACCGTTTAGGAGGTGTTCAGTCACACAGACACCGGACAAAAGAATTATATATATAAACGTAAATAATTGGACAGCTAATGAGCAATACATCATACATGAATTAACACTAAATATGAACAAAGTATAAGCGCATTGGCCTATAAAAGCTGTCACAGCATGCGCTATGTGGTAGACAAAACAATCAAAATACTATAAACTTTCGAACAAAATGTGTTCGGAATCGCTGGAGGCCCTTTTTTGTACTTTACAAATTCTGGGCTTTGACCACAATCTAACCTAATGTTGAATGATAACATGGTTCAAGGTGGTAAACATCGTAAACCTAGTGAGGACTGGCTCTCAAGTACAGGTACCAGAACAAAGCCTATAGATGCTTGGCGAAAGATTATCAACTTGAGGGTGGTAGGTAGCCAGGCGGGCGTAGAAAAAGCTGATTGGGCTTTTGAAACTGAGATATTAAGCATTTTAGAAGATATCTTAAAATATTGACGCAATTAATTATATCATAATCATCATCATCAGCTTGTAAGAGACCCACTGCAGGGCCATAGGTCTCTTCCCGAAGAAAGGTATGCGAGTAATCACCATGATAGCCCACGACCTATTAGCGATTTCAAACTCTGAGAAATCCATAGTTTTAAATCTTTCTCACACGCAGTAGTCACAAGAACATTCCTCACGATATTTTCCTTCACCGTCAGCCTATAGTGTTATCAATTTAAATTAGTAAACGTACCTATTCCGAAAAATTCATTGGTTCATGCCGGGGTTCAAACCAGCGGACATCGAAATAATATTCCACAGGTCAAACCACTAGACTACCACGACCCTTTTGTTTTATATGAATTAATTATATACTGCGACATAAATTTACTATTTCTGTAACGTAATTTGACTTCTCAAGTCGAAATAACCGGTAATTGAACTAAAAACCAAACAACGGAAAGTTCGTATTAAATCGACTGCTATATTTTTTTCGGTTTAATTCGCCCGAAACTGTTTCAGAGCAGTTTATTACGTCATGAAGTTACAAACAAATGTCTGCTAACTTTTCTGTATTTTTTCGCTTGTCTTCCACTCCGTTTGGACGATTTTTATGTTTATGTTGTTTTTGTTTGTTTTTTTTTTCGTGTTCCCATTTTTTCCCGTGTACGAAATTTTTCAAAGTTTGTTTATTTAAAATTGTTTGTTTTTCGATTCGTAAATTGGACACGTTTTTAATGTAATTAGGGATGGGTTGTCACGAAACGTGTCTTTGTTGATTATCGTATATATTATTATTTTTTTGTCAAGAAAGTAATTTATACTCGAACTATTGAAACAATTAGAATTATTTATGTATATTTAAAACAAAGTGTCTGTTGTTTATTTGTTGTACATGTCTATGTCTGTATATGTCTACTAAATGGGTAAACCGAATTTGAATAAAATTTTACTGATAGATGAAAGACTTTCCAGATTATATGTGCTATACCTATATATAATTACGTTTTTCTTATAAGGCCTAAGTGGTAATGGTAAAATTTAACAGAATTAACGCAAAATGGTTTATAGAGGAGAAAAAGAGGAAAAAGAAGAAACGGAGAGGAGAAGAGAGAGAAATAAATAATAACTAAACTCTAGCTTTTGCGAATAGTTTCATTTGTGTAAAAGTGGATTTGGATTTAGAATGGTACGAGAGAAAAGTACCCTATATACTTTTGTGTATCCCTGAGAACTTGTGTCCAAAATTTTATAATGATCAGTTGAGTGGTTAGGATGCGACAGCGTAACTAACTAACTAACAAAGAAACAAACTTACATTTACATTGATGATAATATGAGTAAGGATATAAAAGACAAGCAAAAGTACATATAGAAGTCAGTAATCACAAAAACGCAGTCACAGGCACCACAGCCTAACCAGTGCTAAATCTTAGCGTTCTGACTAGTTCTAACTAATAGTATAAATGAAAAATTGAGCTTCCTTATAATACATTCATACCTGTACTCAACTGACCATAATAAAAATTTGCATAAACATTGTCAGGTTTGCAGAAAAGTGCAAATGGATAAAAAACGGTGGCCGAAGAATAGGTCCAATAATTAAGGCTTGAAAGATTACCAGGCAAACGTACATAGGATGCCATTCCAAAACTCATGTCGAATCTAAAGATATCTCATGTGTTGAAAATTTATCAAGCCGTTTCGTTTACAGGGTATGCTAATAAAGTTACATGGATACGTACTCTAAAAACATTGCTCTTCTTCTGTGTAGTCGAGTCCAATTATTAGATATAGTTAATTAATATCAAGTACGGTTGAAATGATACCATTAGTTTTGTACTAGCTTCTCCCTGCGACTTCGTTCGCGTGGAATAATTACTTTGGGCTAACGTTAACACACAGCGGAGGCTCTCAAAAGTGGAAAAAACCTGATTTTGAAACATTCTTCATTGTTGCTCCACTTATATTAGTTTTATTGTGATGATATATAGCCTATAGCCTTCTTTAATAAATGAGCTATCTAACACTGAAAGAATTTTTCAAATCAGACCAGTAGTTCCTGGGATTTGCGCGTTCAACCAAACAAACAAATAAACCTTCCAGCTTTATAATGTTAGTATAGATGTAAATATTCGATTTTTAACAATATCATTGTTCACTTGTCTCCCTTAACAATTGAAATTATACTTATAATAGCGGGCCCGGTAGACGTTGTCCCGCTCTGATTATAAAAAAATACTGGACATATTATATACCAAAACGTTCCTCGTGAATCACTTCATCTACTGGTGAAAACCGCATAAAGATCCGTTCAGTAGTTTTTGAGTTTATCGCGAACAAACAGACAGACAGACGCGGTAGGGGACTTTGTTTTATACTATGTAATGAAGTACAGAGCATAAGTGATATATATACAGTTTTATACAACAAACATTATGCTTCAAACTTTAAAACACTTACAACTTGGCGCACGAGTAGTCATCTAGGCAAAGTGGGAACACAGAGGCAACTTTAAACAGTAAGTGCTTGTATACACTATGTGAATATTTTAAAATTATTACTTACAAAACTTACGTCGGTCTCTCTCGAGAGAGTTTAAACTTTAATAAGAAACTACAATGAAAATCCATCTATACATATAATAAGATTGTAAATCTAACATGTATCTAGTTTTTAGAGTTTTGTGAAAAAAAAACTGTTGCAGGTGACTAGGAATAAATAATAAAATACATTTCAATCATTTTTGGAAATGTCTGTTTGATTGGACATACATCGATGCTAAAGTACTACGTTAACAACAAAATCTCACCAATAATGTCATAAAGCATACCCTCAAGTAATATTTAGTCTTTGTTTCGTTAAAATCGGTTCACTCTATCAAAAGTTATTATAATTTTAATGAGGACGCGACTTAAGTACGAGAGATAAGTTGTAAAAGTAAATGGACCTAATACATTCAGATGACTTCATTAATCGTTGTTTTTTACATAAAGTTTCACGCGGACGAAGTCGCGGTCACAACTAGTGTAGAGTATAAGTGGTATCATAAGAATACCCTACATTTGATAGTGCTCGGTCGCTTATATTTTATACGATTGATAAAGGCGTTAATTTGCTGAAATCCATCATTAAATATTACAGTAGACGTTACTTAACAGTTCCGCCTGGAATTGGTTGGCCGCTGCCACATCTCACGGTAATAAAAAACGTTTTTTTTATTTACGAAACGTGTTACTGAATAAGATAAGGCTATGTGGTTAAGTTATACGCGGTAGAAGTAGGAGCGAGAGGTATACCAGTAAAATCTCTCTACAACCTTCTGAAGGACCTTGGCCTGTCGAGAACTGCAGTAAGTTCTATTTTAGAACGAGTATCAAAGGCTGCACTAACAGGTTCCTACCAAATTTGGCTAGGCAGGGCGGGAAACTCGAGCAGCGAAGGTGAGCGTTGATGCGCATCTCAAAGGGGGCCTCCTTAAACCTACACCTGGGTCGCAAGTCCTGGGAACTGCTCTGAGTTTCTCCCTCTGCCACACGATGGACCCGGCACCCGCACGGTGAATCCATGGAAGGCTAAGAAGTTCGTCTCTCAATCTGAAATTAGTAATAAAGAGAGCGAAATATTAGTAATTGAAACAACAAAACAGTGATTAAAACACGTCCTTGGTTGATGGTTGAACCCGACGTTGGCGGATGGTTGAATCTGTTGTCAGTTGACACTGTTGGTATGTAATTAAAAAATGTAAAAAATCTAATTAGTTAATATATGTTGGAGATTGACGTGTAACGACCACAATCGATTACACGTGTTTCGTCATCACGGAACATCTTTAGGAAGCATTGAGACTATCAAACGTTCTGTGTAGCAGTGAGATGTGGTAGCGGCCGATGAATTCCAGGCGGAAGTGCAAAGTAACGTCCACTGTAATATTTGTTTATATTTTGTTATAAATAAATGTATGTTAATATAAAGATAGGTTTGTATAATAAATTGAAAAGCTTTTATCATGGTTTATTATTACACAAAAGTATATTTTCATTTTAGCATACTCTTTATATAATAACACAAGCTTCTGTCCGTGGCTTCGGTCGTGTTAATGTATTTTTTTTACCCCACGTCCCTTTCTATAGTACTGACAACTTGTATGAAAAACTTCACGTTGGTCGTTTGACTAGTCAAATCTAATACAGATAAACAAACACACATTTGCGTTTATACTATTACTTGAGATTATGACTGATGTAGGGATTTGAATTACTCGGGTATTTTATACTGCATATCTATATTTTTTGAAGCGAAGATGACTTAGTTGATAGCTTGTTCCGACACAGCATCGATATACGTAAGTTCGAATCCTGTTGGAATCCTGGCAACTGACTCGTAGTTGCCGGTGATGGAAAGTATCATGATGAACGCACAGCATGACGGTAGGGATTTTTTTTAAGCTAGCTACCATCCTCAAGTTGAAAAGCTGTCACCAAGCATTTGTCTGTGTGTACCGGCAGCTGCAATTGAGAATCAGTCTCCTTTAGGTTTGGCGTGTTTACGTGTTTATCATTTTCCATCAGATGAGATAGCGGCCAAACAATAAAAACCTATGAAGTATAAAAGAAATCATACCATAAAACTGATGAGATTGTTTGTTCTTTGTTTGTATGAAAGTTGTGATCTCTGAAACGACCTATCAATTTTGAATAAGTCACTTTGCCTTTTTTAGTATATTTATTGGATAAGGTTATGATTATCTTATATCATAATAATTAATTACATAGTATAAAACAAAGTCCCCTACCGCGTCTGTCTGTCTGTATGTTCGCGATAAACTCAAAAAATACTGAACGGATCTTTACGCGGTTTCCACCAGTGGATAAAGTGATTCACGAGGAACGTTTTGGTATATTATTTGTCCAGGATTTTTTTATAATCAGGGCGGGACAACGTCTGCCGGGCACGCTAGTCTAATATAAAATAATAATATCTGATCTGATATTTAATATCGTTAAGACTTTTAGGAGCGGATGGTATATAAAGTGTATGTCGGAAAATACACGGATCGAGAATGATGCAACAGTGCGGGCGCACCGTGTCACGTGGTGCAAGGTTTTGGGCGCTGTGGGAGGGATCAGTAAAACAGAAGTGAAACCGCAGGACATAAGTAATATTTCTGTAATACTACGCTAGAAGAACGCTATTCAATGCTATTTTAAAAAGTCTTAAAATGAAAGGAATATGTATTGAAATTATTCCAAAGGAAATATAAAAGAAAATCGAAAACCTTAAAATCAGTGCCGTGGTATTTTTCATTTGTTAAATTTATATATCACGTGAATCAGTGGTATGAATTATAGCATTCCCTTTAATACGCATTCATAAATCGCAAATTTGTTCGAGTGCGCCGAGAAATAATGCTTTTTATTTGTGAAATGATAATATATTATGATTTATTAAGTAATTTATTGAATAGAATACGTATATATCGGATCACGTGAAATAATTTGTTTTACGATGTGAAAAAATATTCTATAAAATCGCAGAAACGGTTAGTTGTACATAAAAAAAAAATTGATATTTAATATATTATATATGGAAAATTGGATTGCAAACTTAGAATAATAACTATCACAAAGATTAAAGTACGGAAGTCATAATGTACTCTTATTGGCAGTCCTGTTTATACTGACGTAGTTCGGATAAAGTGTTTGCGACACAGATGTGTTAAGATAACGGCTTACAAAAAATACTTAAAGTGAACTGCAAATATAGAACGTGTTTTTTCACGCATAAAGTCGTACCTGTTTTTCATTATGTTCTGAATTAAAATTATCTTATATTTTTCTTTAGGTTCATTCCTAGGCTTAGTTCTGTAAAAATAACAAACAGGGTACAGAAAAGGACTTAGTAGTCGCTTTATACAGAAAATTCTACCGTTCTCTAGGGAAAGGAGACATCTACATAAAAGCGTGCGAAGCCGTATGCAAAATCTTGTAAGAAAATAAATTTTACAAATTATTACGATTACACATTAAGGGTAGGTACCGAAACGAGTTACGCAAGAAAAATTTTTGATATTGGAATTGGTGTCGGCGATCGAGTTAATAGGACCTTCCCTTACTTTTTGTAATTATAAAACGTAAAAAAAACTTTCACGAAGGCTGTTTTCGGGGAAGGCGGGTAATTTCGACTGAAAACAGTGTCGAATCCAGTTAGGTATGCTTACTTTCAAGGCTTGTTTTCAATCGATGTTTTTTTTCTGAGTTCAGTAGATCAAAATTAAATATTTTAATCATTTTCGCAATAAAAAAAATTAACCTACTTCGATTCTAAATTTCTTAGTTATTTAAGTGAAATTAGTTATTGATGTAACACTCCTTTTGGCGCGTTATAAGAAATCGCTGAGAGTGTATTTTTATCTTGAAAGTTGAAATTATCCGATACGAAATATACCTAGTCTTGCCATAAATACTGAAACAAAAAAAAAATATTTTCTATTGCAAATAACATTTATTACTTTTACAGTCTGTTAGTTTAATACATAAATATAAAACAATTTAAAATATAAAAAGCTTATCTAAAGTGGTCTCCATTGGCTGCAATGCAGTCCTTTAAACGTTGAGGCCAGTTATCAATAGAAGCACGCACTCTTTCCATGGGAAAATTCTTCACTGCCAATTGTACGAATTGATTTAGGAACTCCAAATTATCATGGCATTTAGAGGAAGCCGTACTCTCTAAAACTGACCATAAATCATAATCCAACGGATTAAGATCGGGACTAGACGACGGCCAGCCTTCAGCTCTAATGAAGGCCGAAATGTTCGTTTCCAACCAAGACTGCGTAGACCGAGCTTTATGACACGGCACCGAGTCTTGCTGGAAGGACCATTCTTGGTTATTGAACATGGTGTTGTTAAGGGGCTTCACTATCTTCTCAAGAATGGTATCTTGATACACTTGTGCCGATGTTTTGATACCTTTCTCACAAAAGTATGCCTCAGTCACTCCTTCATAGCTAATACCTCACCAAACCATCACTGAAGTCGGATAGTGCCCACGTTGCACTCTGTCGACTAATTGGGAAGCTCCCTTAGAGATTTAAGCATAAATACGATCATTTTATTTGTTAAAATGTTGCTCAATTGTAAAAAATTTCTCATCCGTAAACAAAATTTTTCTGTAACCTCCCTTAGCGTACAGCTTCAGTAGTTGTTTCGATTTTACCACCCTATTCTTTTTTAAATTATCAGTTAAGACGTGACCAGTACGTCTCTTATAGGCTGCAAGTTCTAAGTCATCTTTTAAAATACGCGTCATGGTTCTAGGTGCTATCTTCATCTCCCGAGATAAAATCGTTTGCTTTCGGACAGGATTTCTACGAATTCTTTCTCTTACTGCTTTGACCACCTTTTTCGTATGAACACTACGTGTACGGCCAGATCTTTTTCTGTCACAAACAGAGGAGATCTCATTGTACCTTTTAATAGCCCGGTACACAAACATTTTACTAATACCAAGCGTATGGAGAGTTTTAAATATTACCTACTTTGTGTCATGCAATCACATCGATTCGGTTCTCTTTATCACCCCACTCCATTTTAATATCGTAAAATATTGTACAATGTATTGGCGCCAAAATGAGAAAACTCAATGAATAATCATATAAAAATGACAAATTCCAAATTCAAATGTAATATCTGTTTATTTTTAATTGTAACAGTATTTATGGCCAGACTAAGTATATAAAAGTTGTTGAGGTTTGTATGCTTGGTACACATATATGTTTCAACAATTCATATATGTATGAATAGTTAGCTTAGCTTAGGTTAGCTCAGATGGGTCGCGAATTGCATGTATCAGGCAACATCCCAAGCCGAGGTGTGGCGTGCACCCTTGAGTTAATTGTCAAATAAAATCTGCTGAGTGCCTTAAGCGCTCACCTTAGTAGTCCGGTGAAGCTACGAAGACCTGGCTAGGTCAACAGTGTAGTCAGTTCGAGGAAAAACAAAGAAATCTTGAAAGTTGCGTGCACCTATGTAACACACCATGAAGTTAATTTTCGCCTAAAACGGAAGTTATTACACACCACGTTACGTTACACACCAGGACGTTAGATGAAATTTTTATATAATTTGTGTATGTGTATTTATACCTATTTTTGTTTCAGACGGTTCAAAGCTGTTACAATATGTAAAATGCTGATTTGATATATTCACACCAAAACCAATAACTTCTAACGTGCGTGCATACACGTTTTTTTTTTAAATTGCATAAACTGAGAACAAAATAGTATTTGAAAATATATTTAACCAATTTGACATATATTAGTAATCATTTCATTTATTCCTTGATTATTTTGAATGACATTTCAATGACAATGAAACGAATTTAAATTTACGTTACTCTGAGCGGTATAATAATGACGCACCTACGGAACCTTTGATGTAGGAGTTATCCCACCCCTACGCATAACCGAACTGTGTTATACAAAGCGGAACAATCATTAAAACTTTTGACGAGCTTCGTTATAATTGATACGGATATCTAGTTAGCGTTGTAATCACGCGATATGATCTCGTGTTTGTTTTGATTTTACAATTTAAAAAATCGAGGCAGTTTTAAGGACTTGCAAGAAAGAAGGATTGCAAGCCCAAACGTCATGTCATAGCGCGAAAATAAAAAAAAGTGTGTGTACTTATGTACACGCGTTAGAAGTTATACTTGTTTGGCGTAACAAGATAAAAATCTTTTCAAAATTTCTATCTTTCGCCTTATTCTACGTTTGTAGAAAAAACGATACTAACAATGGAAAAAAGGTATTTGATACATTGAAAGTTTTAATACAAAGAATTTAATACAAACAACAAATACAAAGAAACAAAATGTTGACTATAGCCAACTTCGGGGTGTCGGTTTTTCGTGACGGTGTGTGCGCGCATCGTAATAACTTCAGGGTGTCGATTTTTCGTGACGGTGTGCGCGAGCATCGTAAAAATTTACTCTCATCATTTTTCCCTAACGCGCCAAAAGAAGTATAACTTCAAAAATTGTCTTGCCAAAATACCGCTCAATTCACTACAAAAACCTTTATCTCGATAATATATAATGAAACCGATTGCAGAAGATAAAACCAAAATTACAACTGAAAAATCCAAAAGTTAAATTACACCTTATATGTACATGACGCATGGTTTATGACTTACTTGGCAATTCTATTAAGTGATAGTTTTTATAAACGATAAATCTGTTATAATTATAAAGTATTAAAAAAGTGTACGTATAACATATGTCCGAAATATCGATTTTAGATAAAAATAAATGTGACGTTGTGGCGTTGCAAGGGGTAATCACAGTAATGTAATACAATCCAAGATTTGAATATTATTCTTTCAGGTTGTTATATAGCATTCATTCATCCTTAAGTTATTTCGATTTTATGCTTATAATACAATACATATTTATACAAGAATTTGTGTGCTTTTAAAGTTGTCAAGGACTGTAAATATATTTAATTTGTTCAATACTTCTTTTTGTCACTCGATTTGAAGACTTCGACAGTTACTGCGAAATTCTATTTATACTATAGTAAACATTGGTTACAGCTATTTCGTTTAACGGCAAAATATATAAGTGGCAATTACTCAGTGTCCTGTGTAGGTTAATTATACCAACATTTATCGCAGGCAAAATAAAAGTTACAGTTCGCACTCCCGAGTAGCAATAATTTCCATTTTTAATTCTAGTATCTACATTTATTACGATGTTCTAATACGTTCTCATACGGTTGTGGGACAACGCTGTAGCGAGTGCAGTAATGACTTCAGTTTGTCTAGCGACACACGATACGAGTGCGCTTTGTCAAAGCGTCGACGCATTTTATTTCCTGTTACATAAACGCTCGTGCTGGTATTTGCGAGAGTATTGAGTTTCCATAGGGCTGTTTTTAAAAGAACAAGCAAGAACACAGTTCATATATGTGATCCAGTATTGTTTTAGTGGAGTAGTACTGCGTTATTCGCGTTTTTTACGAACTCTAAATAAAACGTCCGATGACTTTGGTGTGCGATTTATTTAACCATCGACCCAGCAATTTTTAGCGGAAATTTAATATTGTAATTGGTACATCTACCATAAATATACGAACCGTGTTTTACAATGGAGGAGTGCCTTAACATTTGAAAGATTCAAATTTCTAGTACCGCAACTAATTGTGTTTTAGCGGCATATTATTACTGTTTATCACATAAATAGACATAAATATATACTAACACATACGTTAACAAATTCTATATGCGTATATTGAACATTGACGTGTCTCAATTTTGATATAGAATTTCAAATCACTCTAGTATAGGTAAGTACGTAGAAATTTCGGACTATTTACTCCACCTCACCCCCACTTCCCCCTCTTTCCCACTTTCCCAACCCTTCTCCCCCAATCACAGGCTGGCAATGCACTGGCGTCTCCCCCGGTGTTGCTAGTGTCTATGGACGGCGGTGACCACTTACCACCAGGTGACCCGCCTGTTCGTTTGCCCACTATAATATATTTAAAAAAAAAATGTACGCTAAATGGGAGGATATGATTTAGTTTTTTGACATTTTGTTTATATTACATTGTTAAAAGCAATTAATAATTATACTCATTAATTTGCAGATTTACATACTAGCTTCTGCCCGCGACTGAGTTCGCCTGGAATAGTTACTTTGGGCTAACGCTAACACGCAACGGAAGTACTCAAAAGAAAAAAAAAACGATTTTGAAACATTCTTCATCGGTGCTCCGCTCCTATTAGTCTTAGGGTGATGATATATAGAGGCCTTCCTCGATGAATGAGCGATCTAACACTGAAAGAAATTTTATATCGGACCAGTAGTTCCCGAGATTAGTGCGTTCAGGCGAACAAACTCTTCAGCTTTATAATATTAGTATAGGTGCCATAATAAACTATAGTATACTAGCTTTTTTTCGCGGCTTCGCTTGCTGTGATATAGATTTGATTTTTCTCTCGGGAAGAATACTACTCTTCTGGATGGAAAGTATTCTATGTCATTTTCCATGCCCCCAATTTCATGGTAATAAGTTAAGTAATTAATTAATGTGTGAATACGTGGTAAACAAACTCACTTTCGCAATATATAGCATTAGTTAGGACTAGTAAGGATAATAAGCTCAAATTGATATCACCTGTAGGTACTGTAAATTCTTTAGTCGGAATAGGTACCCATAAATTTGTTTCTGTTCAGTTTATAAATGAAGAGAATCCGCTTTAAATCATACGACTGTACATGATCTAATTTATAAATGTTGAAGTTACACGAACACTGGTAGTACCTGGGGCTACATTCAAAGCCGCGCTTCAAGTACTACCGAATTAGGTTACAAGTAACGGTTAAGTTTATGATACGGAATTAATTTAACTAGACTAGGTACTAAGTAATGTTAGACTTAAACGAATAGTATTAAAAGATATATTTTACAAGTCTGTTAAGTTTAATTAATGAATACTATACAATATATCGGTATAAAAAACAACGTCTCGATGTCTGTCTGTTAGTGTGCCTTATAACTCGAAAGAAAATAAAAGAAATAAATTACAAAAAAGAGTCGGCAGTATACTAAAACGACTAATAATATTTTTCTAGTAAAATCACATCTCTTTCAGGTGAAAAAACAAATTTAAAATGTTACATTCAACATTCATATATAGATCTTAAGCGAACCTTAATCGAATTTCATAATTTCGTCGTTCTAAGCAATCCTTTACACAGTCCATTTTGATCCTATTGTTGAGGTAATAAACATTGTAAACAATAAGTTCCTACGACAAAAATTTAGATATATAACAACTTTGTATGTAACACAGATGGAATTGCGGGTAAAGCTAGTATATATAAAAAAAAATCTTTGTTTGCCACTTATGCGTTCCTTTACTGTCCATTGGATTACGTCAAAACTGTGCGGAGAGACTGTTGACATGTCCGGTAATATTAGTGAATTAATTCAACCATATAACAATAGATGGCGTGTAAATAGTTTCCTTTTTTTAAACAAATTTTAATTCTCAGGTAAAAGATAGTGATATATAATTAATATAAGAGAGTATATGAGATTTTTTTTAAATAATTTACATACAGAAGTGATAATTGTGTCTGCAAATACAACGGAGTTTATACTCTGTGGTAAATTAAACAAGAAAGTTACTGAACGACATTTGTGCTAGACTACATAATTAATTTTTTTTTAAAATAAAGATCTCGTTGCTACAAATCTAAATGTAATTTCAAGTGATATTTTAGCATTCATATCGGTCAGTATAATTTAGTAAAAATCCTTACCATACGTTAGCGTTATTCGATCTTATTCAAACTCCACCAATGTTTAAGTGTATAAACTTTATCGCCTCGTCGGTTGTTACAAATACAAATCGAGTAAGATTGAAAGACTATTTACCGTAAATTTCTGTGAAATCTGTCTGAGACTTGTTTGAATTACCAAAGACTGGAATTAATAAATGTTAATAAAATACCAATAGTATCAAATTGTGAAGTATATAAAAATCTGGGCAAAGGTCACATCCTGAGGGAAGGCACAGGGAGAATCATCAGATGAGTTCACGACGTAATTAGGAATTCAAGCATTTAGCAATAACTTATAAGAATCTGTGGAATATATATAATTATGAGAAACAAATAACCACTTTACAATTACTTACACGCCGTTTAGAGTACCTAAGCTCAAAGACCCGAACAAAACAGTATTATAAATCAGATAATACTGTAACAAAGGGTATTTGTAATTCCTTAATTATTACACATCTCAAACGTAAATCTGGTGAAGTTGAATTATTACATAAAAGTTTAAACAACAGCTTTTTATTAAAAGGATATGCAGTATAAAGTATTTTGTCTGTTTGTTTCGACTAATCTCCGAAACGGTTGGACGTTAATTTTGACGATTTTCACTGGCAGGTAGTCGATATTATCAGGAGTAATTTAGGCTTACTTTAGAAAAAAATTGAGTGCCGTGCAAAAGGAATAAATTAAGGAAGCCGTGATCAAAACGTGCGTCCCACGCGTGCGTTTACACTAAACAAAATTGTTTTTGTTAAATTCCACATCGTTGCAGTCGCGGGTAACAGCTAGTCTGTCGAATACTATATGTTTTTAGATAAATCACGAATTAAAGTTAAACTATTTAATAGATTCAGTGCTTAGAATTAGGCAATATTAATTATTAAAAGAAGTAACCTAAATCAGGCCTACGAGTATGAAATATTTATTAGAAATTAAAAATAAAACAAAACGTCTTCGATACAAAAAAAAATTCTATCTAAGACGAGAATGATATTTGCGCGGGTAGAAAAAAGTATAGCTCTATTATTTCTATATCTGCCAGTTTCAGTATATGGTATAATGTAATGTCTATGTTAAGCGTTCTTTAGAGAAGGAAGTGTAAAGTAAATAGGAAAGTGTAAAATAAATTGGGAAGTATAAAGTAAGTGGTAAAGATCTTATACCACCTAAGGTAATTTGGTGTAAACTGACTACTCTAATCTTAACTATCAATAATCAAATTCGAAGAAGACTGCAGTCATAACTAAGGCTAGTCTATGGTTAGTCAGTACTCCTGAGAACTAATTTGAAATAACTCGTTTTTTTATATCTTAGGAGGCAAATGAACAGGTGGGTCACCTGATGTTAAGTGATCACCACCGTCCATAGACACTTGCAACACCAGAAGAGTCGCAAGTGCGTTGCCACCCTGTGTTTGGAGGAGGGGGAGTGGGGAAGGTGGGAGAGGGAGAGAGGGTAGGTAGGTTATCCGGCGCTCTCACTGACCGAACGAAACGCAACAATGCAAGCACTGTTACTTCGCGTCAGTTTTCTATGAGAGGGTGGTACTACGCCGGGCCAGCCGACCTATTCATGCTGAAACCAGTAATAATAGCTTCAGCATCGCTCTACCACCTATAAACCAGGGTGTGTTGAGGCCTGGTACGATTTAGATAGGAATAAATTAATAATGAACACTGTTGACTTGCAGCAAACATAAGTTTAGTGGTGCTGCCATCAAATTTGAAACTAACGCAGTTTCAATAATCATACAAAGATATTTAGGCTTATCTAAAACGAAAGCCGAGTCAACTCTTCGAAACATTACTTAGTAAATCGTTGACAATACAATAACATAATTGGCAATATGAGATCATAATTTTATTACTGTTCCTAAAGCCACAGATTCGAAATTCAGATAAAAGTTAAAACAAAATTGAGTGAATTCGCACGCAATCAAATCTAAAATATCGTATCGTACGCATCATTAACCGTGTAATGTTCGCTAATATTCAATGTGCCCGCAAACTAATTTGCATAATTAATTCACTAACACACAGCGTATACAACGTTGCCGGTTGAAATATTAAAACCGTGGTCCGGCGGTCCCTTAATTTAAATTTCTAACGCCGCGTCGGGAAGGATTACTATGAATGGTTCTGGGGATATGCCAAATTTTATAAGTCCCATGTTGTTTTTGTTTTTATGTTTATTACGGTTTCGTTGTATTTCTGATGGGATTGCGGTCGAATGTCTGCTACATGTACCTTTTTAAGGTATTCTTGGATGAATTCAATGGGATTTTATGCAGAAACTCCCTTATTTTTAAATTAATCTTATTTCTAATAATCTTATCTGATGCCTTTATAGATAATACCACTTTTACTCTACAAGGGGCTTTATCATAGTTGTCAGACTTAAGTTTTACGGAGACGGTGATTAGCTAGTTAATTATTAAGAAATATCGTATCGTTATATAATGTTTGCGTTAAGACGTTTCATCTACTGAAATTTCCACTGAAGTTTCTGGTATTCAACTCATTTTCCGAGTTCTATGATGCCAAGAACTGTGATTTTAAATTATGAAATATTTATAATTTTCTCCAAATGAAACTATGTTTGTAATAAACTTGTAACGTCCCTCTGCAATTCCTTAGGTAATGAGTTTACGGCTTCAGTTAGAAAACCTTATATTTATAGTCTTAAGCTTTAAAATTTACTAATATTTCTTCTCATTTCGTGCACGCTGGTTTTACCTGAAGCGAGATTATGTTCTAATTAAACATGTTTGTTTATTCTTACATCTCACTGTTTTTAATCAAAAATAAATAATATATAACATGTATATTCCCAAGTTTTAATTAAATTGCTGTAGTAAAAATGGTAACCGGCTTAAAAATTGCTTCAGGCACTTAGACACCTACTAATTAAATGTGCTAAAGGTGCCACAGCAGCGACGCTTTTTTACTTTACATACGCTCGCTGTAATTAGTATAATTACCTCTGCCTATGAAGTACAAGTCCCGAATCTGCATAAAATTAGAATGCAGCGAAAATTCCTTTCCACTTTAAATTACTTAATTAACATTTCCAAAACGCAAATCCTCGTATATTTTCTATCTTTTATACTTAAGAGCACTTTAAATCTATTACAATTACTGGCAGTCTATTTTCACGTAACGATTGGAATAAATTTCGTAAATCGTACAAAATGACTTGCACTGGCGAATTTGTTCGCGTCTAATTTAGCTGAAACCCAGTCGATTCAGTTCGTCAGTCGAGCTAAATAGAAGCAAATTACTAGGCGGGTGCTGCACTGTAGCGAGATTAGCAGTAATTAAGAAACTATTAAATAAGCTACGTTCCGTACGGGGTTACCATGCGTTCTATTTTAGAATATTCTTTGATGCATCTTTTTATTTTTAATTCTGTGATATACTTTTTATTCGCCCTATTTTAAATTAAATATATTATTTATTTAAGCAACTGGACATTTATAACGACCAGCACTAAGTTAGAACAAGAATAACAGGCACTATCGAAATGTGAAATACAATACGTACATAAAGATACATGACGCGCTCAAAGATAGGATATAGCCTTTATGTTAAATAGAATGACAACGACTGAAAGACAATTAGAAGTAACTGGATAGATGGATTGAATAGAATAGAGTCCTTTATAAGTACGTTTATACAAGTTGATGATGATTGATAAACAAAAGAACGAAATAATCTATAGAACATTTGTGAGGGTATATATTCTTGGAAGTCATACTAATATTGTGATTCAGCTTTATCTTTAATATGAATTGTAGTAACCTACTAGAAACGTTTTGAAACATTTTATAATGAATGAACATGACCAGTAAAGAGTATGGTGATCCTACTCTGGTGTGTATAAAAGCAAGCGACTGCAAACAGAATTGCAGTCGTTTTGCGCTTCCCCGTAATGGCTGTGTGCGTGAAACAGTTTTCCCCTTTACATTTGCAGCGATATTGCTTTGCACGGATGGGCGGAGCTCTTGTAAACAAAATAAACTTTCTGTATTTCATAATTAATACTTTGTTCTCTCATAATTCTTGCAGAAGAAGCCATGGTTTCAAAATGTAATTTCATTCTTAGTTCATTTCAACCAAGATGTAAGATTGTTTTAATAACTTATGGAATAAAATAAAATGAACATTGTAAATGGTAAGAGAACAAATAATATTAATACTCATATGACAAAGAGGCCTGTTTTAAAATAAGCACTGGCACGTGTTATGTTTTAACTTGTTCCTCAGATGTGAAACTAAATCACATTTTTATGACACGTAATAAAAGAGTAAATTGTTGCTTAAAAAACATTGTCCTGGGTTTGATTGACATTACCATTTTCGAGTGATTTTGTAGGTGTTAGAGCCACGCTGAAGTTATTATTGGTTTCAGCATGAATGGGTAGACTCACCGGGGTAGTACCACCCTTACGCAGAAAACCGACGTGAAGTAACAATGCTTGTACTGTTGCGTTTCGTTCGGTCAGTGAGAACGCCGGATACCCACCTCCCCTCCCCACTCCCCTTACCACTCCCCCTCTCCAAAACACAGGCCGGCAACGCACTTGCGACTCCCCTGGTGTTGCTAGTGTCTATGGACGGCGGTGATCACTTACCATCAGGTGACCCACCCGCCTGTTCGTTTGCCGCCTATGATATAAAAAAAAATTATATGCTTGATTACTTTATGAGGAATCTCCAACTGGGAACAAATGATTTCTGATCGGAGTGAAAATCGAAAATAATCTGCCAGAGTACTGCGACCGTGACATTGTGCGATCTGACAATAGTGTTATAATATATAACGTGTATTGAAGTTAAAACTTCTTTTAACGCGTTGAGCGTTATTTTTGGCAAAAGATAAATCTATAATTTCGCGTCCTGATATGGTACGTAAACATAAACGGCTGTATTGCGCATGCGCGACTTGCGTCAGACTAGCGACACGTAGTAAAGGAGCATGTGCCGTGTAATATTGATATTTTGCAGATCGTCATATGTTTGATGGATTAATCGACTTTACAAAACTGTATATAATTCTTGCTCCGAGTGCCAATAGATATGAAAACCACACTAATGTTAATAATTTCAATAAACAAATTCAGAGATTAAAATATTGTCATTCACTGCCTCGACTTTTTTTATTTATTTAAGGAACTGTAAATATTGCGTGTGCAATGTTCGTGTACGAATAATAAATTCTCTCATTACAATACACGATATTCTTAATAACTTATGGATGTAATAAATTATGCTAAAATGTTGTTAAATAAAATAACATCATGTTATCATTGATAGATGTATGTTTTAACATTTTTATTTCAAATTAGCATGTTTTACACCAGACTTTGACACGCATGTTCGTTCTACTTATTTCTTAGATATGAAAACGTATAAAAAATAATTTAGGCACTTATGGCAGCCAAAACTATTGCCACCGATTTAGAAAATATACCTGTTAAGAGACTCGATCAGATTTAACAACATTTTTATTCCTTTTTATCTTTTTTTTTGTTGTTAAATACTAGCTTTTGCTTATGGCTTTACTCTTATTAATGTAGATTTAACTTATATCGGGAACAGTACTTTTATTAATGTAGATTTAACTTATATCGGGAACAGTACTTTTATTAATGTAGATTTAACTTATATCGGGAACAGTACTTTTATTAATGTAAATTTTACTTATATCGGGAACAGTGCTTTTATTAATGTAGATTTAACTTATATCGGGAACAGTGCTTTTATTAATGTAGATTTAACTTATATCGGGAACAGTGCTTTTATTAATGTAGATTTAACTTATATCGGGAACAGTACTTTTATTAATGTAGAATTAACTTATATCGGGAACAGTACTTTTATTAATGTAGATTTAACTTATATCGGGAACAGTACTTTTATTAATGTAGATTTAACTTATATCGGGAACAGTACTTTTATTAATGTAGATTTAACTTATATCGGGAACAGTACTTTTATTAATGTAGATTTAACTTATATCCGGAACAGTACTTTTCTTAATGTAGATTTAACTTATATGGGGAACAGTACTTTTATTAATGTAGATTTAACTTATATCAGGAACAGTACTTTTATTAAAGTAGATTTAACTTATATCGGGAACAGTACTTTTTTCTGGATAAAAACTTATGTCCTCTTTTGTATTTTTGATAACATGTCTGCAAAATTTAGTGACGATAGGTTGGGTAGTTGAGGCGTGAAAGCCTAATAAACAAACAAAATTACACTAACATTTATAATATTAGTAAGGAAAATTAAAGACTGTTTTTAATCTGAGCTATCTCCGAAACGGCTGAACTGATTTTGACAAGGCGTTTACAAACTGATAGAAGATTTTATCGATTATAATCTAGAGTAAAGACAATTACACTTTTCAAAGAGACTAGACACATATGGTTAAATTTAAGGGCAATTAATTCAACATTAATTATCAATCCAGATAAAATATTTGTTTTTTTTTTTTTGAAACATCAACATTATGAATATGGAAACGAAGCCGCGAGCATAAGTTAGTCAAAAATATATATTATGTAGGAAAAAGCCCTTTAATTTAAATAACTTCTTCATAAATCAATTTATCCATTTTACACATTTTGACGTCATCTTAACTTTCACTACTAGGTACAGATAATGCAATTCAAAATGTTTTTGTGTTTTTGACGGGATCTCAGTCTGTCATATTTTATTCGTTATCTTGTGTGATTTTAATCTATATTTTGTAGTATAGTGAAGTGGATGGAAAACAATACTACGGATCATGTCTTCTGATGTCCGAAAAAAACTCCCTGGAAAGTTCTAACAAGAGGGCCACCATCTTGTTAAATGTCATTAATATTTTTGCCATCAGTGACAGTAATAATCTACTAGAATATTGATTGCCAAAAATAAATCTAACAGTGTTTTCTTTTACGATTATGATCGTGCCTTTACATTGGCCACCGTACATATATACAATTTTGTTACAAAACTAAACACACTCTCGAGTTAACATTGGGGCGTACGAACGTACGAACTAGCTTCCATTATACGTATACATACTTGACACAAGACATAAAAGTACATCGAGCGTGATCCAGCCAAACGACTGGAATATACGACCGGAACATAGATTAGATGCCCTAAGTCAAATATACTCGTACCTCCTTTTATTCTTACAGGCATTTTATTCGACAATCTACACTTTAATTAAATCAGAGTTCATAGGAAATCTGATATTCTTTTACTAACGGTAAAAATATACCAAACTAACTTAGCCCGCAACACCGTCCGCGTGGATGTAAAAAATGGAAAAAAACAGTGACTATTAAAATCATCTGAATGTATTAAGTCCATCTACTTTACTCTCGTACTTAAATCGCGTCGTCATTAAAATTACAATAACTTTTCACAGAGTTAACCTGTTTTAACGAACCCAAGACTAAATGTTACTCGAGGATATGCTTTATGATTTTCTTGGTTAAAGTTTTATCCTGAACGCATTATTTTAACAGTGATGCGTGTTCATACAAACTGAGAGACAGACATTCCTAAAAATGATAGAAATGTATTTTATTACTTATTCCAAGACACCTGCAAATTTTTTTCCACAATAATAAGTACAGACACGTTAGGTTTACATTCTTATTATACTTATGTATAGAAGATCTTCTATGTAATGCAATCAAATGGCAATGATGATGAATTAACGTCAATCTGTCAATTCTGTCTTTTTGTAGTTCTGTGATGGTGGTTCTCTTGACGTGGAGTAGTGGGACAAGCGGTGCGATACGCATGCGTAGGATAGAAGTAGAGACGGATTCGTATTTTTATATGTGTGTTGTATCCCTTGGAAATAAAATATATTTTGTGAGATAATAAATTAAGGCAGATGAAGTACCATGTACCTACTAGTTACAAATATACATTTTCACAGAAAATTCAGTTTATATAGCTGGACTATATTTGCTTAATTTGAAGCAAATTTTATTTTATTTTAGATTTTTTTTTATTTCAGACAACCTGTGAATGTACAACAAATAATGTTATTTGAATTATACTCCTATATATTTCAGTCGCTCGTGTTTTAAACTGAAGAAAATATTTATGTAAAGAAATGGTTTAGTGGAACATTCTAGTTGTTTTTGAGTCGGTGTTTATTAATAGCACGCGAAATCACTTTATTTGTGATAGATTATATAAAGGTGCTTTCACATATAAAGATTCAATTTGTATCACATATATAAAAATTGATATGCTCATTTATATATTTATCAAAAAAAAATATAAATAAAGATTTGATCCGTATATTTACATTTTTAGGGGCTTTATTCCACTGAACATATCAGCCCTATTGTTCTCCAATCCCCTAGCTGCATCAGGAGAGTCGCTGATGAGGTATCATTACCAAATCGTACAGCATTCTAGCTTCAGCCGAACAGCGTTCAGCCAAAATGCTGTGACAGATACCAATGTGTATTTACATGTATTCCGTTTATAAAATTAAAATTTGGTGATAATACATTTAGGTAAGCTTAGAACCCTAATAAAAGACGACTCTTGCGTTGAGAGTAGCCCAAGTTGAGTTTGCTAACATAGGCGTTCACAGTTCGACACTTTTTTATAAAGCTCGGTTTTTACGCGGCCTTACAAGGTTCGTGCTCACTATTATTTCGTTCTCGCCTACCTCACTTTCTGATCTATAATTTGTGTGGTAAGTGCTACGCCTCCGAATTTTATTGCGTGATATTATATGTATAACACATAGTCTCTCTCATAAAATAGACTATGAAATGTAGATAGAATTTTTCATATCTGGCTCTCAATATAAAACAAACAAAATATAATAAAATACATTTGTTTCTAATGCTATTACAGGTTTTTTGAGATTTAATCACCTGAAAACTACTGCATCTGTTGCAAAGTTCTTTTCGGTATTTTATGGTTCTAGGCTACTTATCTTTAGATCCATTGACCTTATGCTATTTGTTTTAATATGCACAGCGAAGTGAGCAGGTATCAACTAGTATTAGTATAGACATTTAAAAAGATAGTAAAAGTGTGCATTATTTTGCATTTCTCTAAAGCAAATGAAGGTAATAATGTATGCATAAAGTCTGTCTATTTAAGCATTACCATTTTTCTTAGGTAATTCATTGTATTAAATTTTCAAAGTAACTTAAATAGTACGAAATATTTTTGACACGTGCATTTTACTTTTTTTTTTCATTTCAAATTTGAACCAGTAGTTTCTAAGATTAAGGGGTTTGTGGCATTACACTCTATTGTTTCGCGAGATCGGTCCTCGCCACGGGACGAAGAGGCGGGGGCGCGCAGAATAGTTTGCGCCCGCGCAGATACGGACCGGGAGTCCGTCCGAGCTACAAGACGAACGGCACGCGGCACCCGTACCTCGCGACTCGCTACGCGTAATTATTGTCGTCTCCGCGTAACTATCATTGTAAACAAAAACTATAAACTATCATTATACCGTTATATATATATACTGTTGTCGTCTTTATTGTTACATCCAAACGTTCAAGCAAACAAACTCTTCAGCTTTATAATCATAGTATAGATTGTGTAGCCCATCGTACTTTAAATTCACTAATAAATTGTATAAAAACGTATATATCTATTGCTCCGAGTGCGACTATATGTGAAAACCAGATTAATGTTTATAATTTAAATTGACAAATTATGAAATTTAAATAATTCAGACTATAAACGATTTCAAAATTTTTAAAACCTCACAGTTATTCCATTGTTTTGAGTTTTCACTTTTGTCGGCAGTCCTTGAGACTGGCTCGACTTTTTTTTAAATAACAATCATCAAGGTATTAAACAATTTTCGTATTTTATCACAATTTATTAAATTGACAAAGTATGAAAGACCCTTTGAGCCATAAACAATGCCACTTGAATATATAAAAGTA
The DNA here is from genome assembly GCA_036509395.1 of Antheraea yamamai. NCBI lineage: Eukaryota > Metazoa > Arthropoda > Insecta > Lepidoptera > Saturniidae > Antheraea > Antheraea yamamai. The sequence goes on along the minus strand of AP028436.1, from coordinate 20,038,134 downwards.
ATTGTTGGTTATTATTTCAAATGTAACGTTTTATATTTCTTTCCACACGAGCAACGTTATTCAAACACGGAATGGCTTAATAAGTACTAGAGCTCTGGTTTTTCAACGCCTTTTAATGAAGTCTGTAGATTAAGTGGGTTACGTTTGAAATTTTTTTATTTTTTGCTACAATCAAATTTACATATAGTGTATTATGAATAAAAACTTACTTTTTATTGACTTCGTACGACATATTTTATTATGACTTCACTTCTTAAACTAGTTAAATGAAATGTCCTAAGTTAACCCATTTGTGTTCCTTTTGCCCAGACGTCTCAATGGTTTAAGTAGTCGACACTGCCATCGCGCTTAAGTACGTGGGTTCACGTCCAACGTATTAAAATTGTTTATGTAATCTAAAAATTTTATTTTTCTTTTCTTTATAGGTGTCAGCATTTGATCACAATTTCACCTGACGTTAATTGGCGACGTGATCTAAGATGGTAATACACTAAACATACAGAGGGACTAACTCTAAATGCAACTGCTGGAACGCACCAACAAGTGCTTGGCGAATGATTTTCAGCTTGAGAGTGGCAGCCAAGCGGGTTTAGAAAAAGCTTTACTGCGGTTTCATAACTGTTTTTCTTTGTCGAAGTCTCCGACCGATCGAAGACGCTACCAACTGTGACATCATTACTTCAATATGATTATACATTGTGAATAGTCAAAGTAATTAGTAAATCTTTCCGAGTAGTGATTTGGTGATGGATAATATTTACCGGGCAGATCATAATCGCCCACATCGGAAAAGTCAACATCGGTCTGAAGATGCTCCGTTAAGGAGCGAAACAAGTGTAACCGATTGTGGTCATTACACGTTCATTTGCAAAATATTTTCACTAATTTAATTTTACAGTTACATTGACCAACAGTGTCAACCGACACCAGGTTCAACTGTTAACTAAGGACGCGTTTTTTAATTCTTTTTATTACTTTAATTACCAGTTTTGAATATTTTTTAACCGACTTCAAAAAAAGGAGGAGGTTCTCAATTCGACTGTATTTTTGTTTTTTTTTATGTTTGTTACCTCATAACTGTGGACTGGGTGAACCGATTTTGATTATTCTTTTTTTATTTGAAAGCTGGTACTTCCCGGGGGGTCCCATTTAATTTGGGCCAGGTCCGGAAACGGGCACCGGGGGCAAAACGGAAAAGTTTTAAATTTGCATTTTGAAACGACAAAAGAGAATAACTCAATATCACGCTAACCGATTTCGATGATTCATTTTTCTGGTCTACATTGCGCAAATAGATTTCGCAATTTTGTGGTAGCTGCTTGTCAATTCCAGGCGGAAGTGCATAGTAAGTAATGTTTACTACTACTTACTATATGTAATTATGGATTTCTCCAAAGTAAAGCCTTCTTCAATCAGATAAATGAGTCGTTACATTTCAAAATCGGAGAATCCCATTTTAGCGGTTCCGAATATTTTACGTAATTTTTCAAGATCTTCAATCTTTCTCCTTGTAAAATGTGGAGATTATAAAAAAAAACCTTAAAGACGACCAAATCTGAACTTCGTTCTCAGTGTATTAAAACTGGAAATCTTAAAAAATGAAATATGTTTTATGGACGATTAAAATTGGGTTTAGCTTATTTTGAAATGTAATGATACAAATAATTAAAATAATAAACAGGGCAAAGGAAATTTCTGAAACAAATGAAAATAACTATAGATCCTTATTTAGGTAAATAGATTCTTATTCAGCTAACGATTGATGCGACAGCTTGATTGCGAACAGCTGAATAATAACGTATAGTAATACAGTGTGGTGAGTAGTTATTTAATCTAGCCCTAATAATGACCCCACGTAAAACTTTCCACACAAAATTCTCTAAAATATAATTTATTTCCACACATTCTCCAGTCCGCTTAATATTCAAGACAAGAATCGTGTCCGAATATGATTACATGACATAAAATTCCTTGTTCGGCAAAACATGAAGTCGGACGAACAGAACCAATCCACGGTAACTCGGAGGCAAGAAAAAACGGAATCATTTTTATTATCCGTCCCAAACAAAAACAACATAAATACAATCCTTTCCAGGTGGGTCCGCACTCAGCACAGAGACCCGGGGCCCCAATAAAAACCACTCGGCGTCCAATTTTTGCGACGCGCTGATACGAACGTCGTATTTTACCGCGACGAATCCGTAATGTGCGTCTCCCACGCGACCTGACCCCGGGGTTCGGCAGCCTCTGACACTTACAGACTAGAAGTGCTTTTACATTTGTCGGTGTTTTTGTGAAATATAAATTTTGTCGTCTACCGCCAGTAAGATATTGCACCTGAACCCAAATTTCTTACGATGAAACAAGACCATAGATCGCTGAGAGATTAGGAAATTTCGTCATGTTTACGGCATCAATAAACAATGTAAGTAACTGGACACGAGTGTCCAAAAATCTTTGTGTTACTTGTTGTACTTGTAGGAAATGATGGTTCTATTATCTTATAAGTTATTCCAGATATTTTAGATAAATCGATTGAACTATATAGTACTTATAAATTATAACAATAAGGACCACTTTCATAATAAAATCAAATCGCAAGCTCACTTTGTTGGGTCATAATGTATGCAAATGTCAGTGTTATGTCTAATTTAATGTTTGGGTGAAAACTGTTCTTATTTCGACAAAGAGACTTTGTATCAGTGAGTAAAAAGTTATTAATCAATACATTTTAGTGTTTCCTTTGGCGTCAAGATTTGGAGACAGTAGCATCAATTATTTATTTATGGTCTTCACAAAACTGAGTGCCATAAAATGGTTTTCATAAAATACATAAACGATTTACGTAAATTGTTATAATCAAACCGAACTATAAGTAACGCAGTATACAAGAAAATAGAAATATTAAAATTATATCGTAAGCTTTAAATCATTATTTGGTTGACTGCGATTACTTACTTCCACAAGTTAAGATTGTAGTGCCACGTCCTGGGAGTCATACAGTGAATAGAAAAACTTTCATGACACCTTATTGCAGAACCAATGTTGGTCAACACTCTCCTCTTTATCGTATGTTTTCGGAATATAATGAGATAAATCAATTTGTTGATATATTTAGTTGTTCCTTGCGTGCATTTCAATTTAAACTAAAAACTATATTTCTAAGCATGGTAATTTTGTAAGTAAGCTGTGTTCACTGCTTTAGGACTCACATTCAGATTTGTATTTAATGTATGTTAGCTAATGTAAGGTAATTGATTGTTTGTGAGACGTCTGGTTTGTGGACAAATAAAAAAAAAATGGAAAAATGAGGACAGAGGATATGTTTAAGTACAACTAGAATTACTTTAATAAGTAACTTATTCATACTAGAGACCAAATTCAGCCTACTGCAAAAGGGAAACATGCTACGTTTGGAGAGCTTTGTTAGAGTTTGCAAACGACACAAAATAAAACGACTACCTGTGCGTGGATCAAAGAAAGACAATTAGCATAACATTAAGACACTAACTAATACAGTATTCATTCGTGGGAGTTTTTTATAACGTCCTTAAATAAATTTATAGCTTTATCGTTTCTAGTGCTTCACTACATCCAGGAGCCCATGTGAGCGGAAAAATTAATAAAATCGAAAACGTATCCGGTATCGAATTAAGCTAATGCGCCACCCGTCAGACGTTAACTGTTCGTAATTAATATGCGTGGAAAATATGGAAATTCAATTGTAAGTACCTTCACGCGGTGCAGTATGGGGAACCTTTTATATTAATTAATTTTGATAATAATATCATCTTTCAGTAAGTGATTTTTAAAATATTAATTGATCTTAATAAGAGTGCAGCTGATAATCAAAATTGATGATCTTAATATATATATTTCTTGTGTGCGTGTGTATGTGACTGAACTCCTCCTAAACGACTGGACCGATTTTGATGAAATTTTTTGTGTGTGTTCGTGGAGATTCGAGAATGGTTTAGATTCACAATTGGACCCGGCAGGTGGCGCTGCGATCGACTTTTAGGATTTTTTTTGTTTTCAAGGCAGGACAACGTCCGCCCGGTCCGCTAGTATTAATGTATTTTATGGCAACAAAAAGGTTTTTATTTTATAAGATAGGTTGCAAGCTTTCCAAATAATAGTAACTTTTAAATGTGTTTCCGTTCGTTTGAATCTTCCTACTTTTATATATTACACTTATGTCTAATACTCGAATTATGAATTTATATCAGAGATATATCTAATATTGTCAAATTGAGTTATAAACTCGTTTATATAGGATGGTATCTGGCAACGAGTTTATTTACTCTATATTTATACTTATCTATTATATATTTATCTATTTATACTTTCCGACAAATGCCTACAGTCCTTGTCAATCTTTTTGACTGATCTGAATATAACCGTAAGTTTGGGCTTACGCGTGATATAGTCAAAAGTTAAATACAAAACAAAGCTAATATCTTAAATATATAAAAACCCAGTGGTGTCATGTTTGTCCACGATGAAATCCGAAACTACTGAACCGATCTTCATGAAAGTTAGCATTTATGTATAATTTGGTCCAACTCGAGATATAGGATAATTTATATTTCGATTAATGGCCTCAATACTTTTTAATTATAAATAAAATGTTTGTCAATGTTTACTTTTGTTATTAATTGTAAGTTTCATCAGTTTCGAATAGATGGCTCTTTAAATTAGTTTGTTCACAGAAAACTGTAAGACCCACTGTTATAAATATCGCATAGATGGCGCCACGTTTTAATTTTGATTATTTTTTGCACTCCAGTTTATTTTATGGTTTACGTGTTTTATTTAATTTATTTTGTTCACAGAATTAGTTTACTTTTAATTAGTTTAAACAAATTAGTTTGGTCACAGAAAACTGTAAGACCGACTGTTATAAATATTTCATAGATGGCGCCACGTTTTAATTTTGATTATTTTTTCCACTCCAGTTTATTTTATGATGTAATAACTTAGCCACAGTAACGCGTGGCCGGGTCAGCTAGTATAGTTATAGGAATTTAAAATTGATAGTATAGATTGTCTCAATATTATATACATATAATATGATACGTACTTATACCTACATTTTGTGTTCTGAGCAATTATTATATTCAGAGTGGTCAAAAAGTTTTGTAATGACTGTAGGTAAGGACACTTTCCTTTAGTATTATTGTGTTGTCATAACAGACGCCATGGTTATGTTTAAAAAAAAATAAACATTTAGAAAATTATCCAAATACTTCCTTAATATCAATTACAGAATTGATATCAGTACAATCTTCTTTGCAATATTTCTTATTTGATTATATTTTATGCAGATAATTCTGAGGATCGTATTTATTTATCTGATGACGTTTCGATTAAACTTTACTCATAAAACTTATCTACTCTATGTTATTTCAAATAACTTTCTTAATAATTCATTCGAAATAAAACTTTGTCACCCGACACCTATAAAACAGAATCGGCCGACGATACAACAAAAACAACAAACACTAATTGGCCAATATCTTCGTATTACGAGGTCTCCGTTCCGCAATGCTGTTCTCATAGATTTATACGATTAATTAACATCTGTTATCGACGTTTTTCTTCGCGTTACACTCCTAATGGACCCTTCTACCGAAGGACGGTTCAGCCGTTAAATTGAATTTGCTTGGCCATTTCCCTTCATTTTACCGTGAAGTTATTTTAATTTAGAAAAAATAGTTAACTTTGTTTTACAGTATATGTAAAATTGTTTATAAAAAATAGCACTTTTTAAATATTGGTGTTATTTAAATTTAAAATTGTCGAGGCAGGCATAAGGACTGCCGAAAGAAGTCGGATAACAACGGAAATTTAAACTGTGTTCTCTTTTAAATTTTTAAACTAATTATAGTGTGAATTAATTAAATTTCATAATTTGTAAATTGAAACTATTATCATTTGTCTCTCTTTCACATCCATTGGCACTCCAAATAATAATTGTATACTTTTGATACAGTTTATTAATTAGTCAAACATATGATCTGCCCTGCTCAATCTTAATACAAAATATCAATATTATATGTACACAGGCTCCTATACTACGCATCGCTAGTCTGATGCAAGGCGCGCAAGCGGCGTACGGTCGTTCACGCTTACTAGCATGTCATGACGCGAAATTATTAACTTAGAACTTAAAAAAATACCGCTCGACGCGCCTAAAGAAGTATTTCACTTAAAGACACTTAAACAGTCTATATTTTAGTGATAACTTCTATCTAATATCGATTATATATTTTCGGCCATAAATAAATATCCTAATAGTATGTTAGAAAACGGATACAGATGCTATGTTCGTGTGGTAATGTTAAGATAGCAGGAAGAATTGAAGCAAAACTTAACACAAAGTATTAGTAAAGTTGCTAGTGTTTACGGGCGATATTACTGCCCTGTAAAAATCCAATGTCCGCTGGCGTACCTATTTTGCGACAGTGTGTTTATAACAGAATTGCGTTAAAAACTGGCTATCGGTTTATAGTTATTTAGTTACTTTCTATGCTTTACGAGGTGATATCCTATCTAGCTTACTTTTTAACAGCGATCCGTGAGAAATATTGAAACCTATGGATATTAATATAAGGTATTAATTGAATATTAATATAAGGTATCAATTTAACCTATGGATATTAATATAAGCTATTGGTAGTATGGAACTTATCTGAGAGGTAAGGACATATATTGTGGATCAGCTGGATCACAAACACAGAGATAGGAGTACGTGTGTAGTGTTCTGAAATCAGTTAATGAGGAATCAACGGAGTGGGTAGGTTATCTGTATCTTACACGGTGAAGAATCAGCTATAGTGACTCTATTTTAATTTATCACATCATAGGTTTAGCCGCTGAAACATTTGCTGGGCGGCATGGCGGTGGCTATTGGCAATGTATTATATATCTAGCCGTAAACATAAAGTAGTCAGATTGTCGTATTAAGATTCAAAAACAAGTGACGTAAATTGTAAAAAAAGTATTTACTGAAGTGCAATCATAATTAATCACTCTTGTAAATACTCGAACTCGTGAATACCAATGTAAAATAAAACTTGTTCGTTTGTCGTATAAATTCAATTGTGTATTCACAATTCGCATGATTAGGTTTCATTTTGATCGAAAATAATGTTTTCGGATTCAATTCGTATTATTGTGAAGAGTGTTATAAACCTCTCTAAAATTATCACGATATTTTTCGATATTTATCTGTAACACCTAATTACTTGAAACTTTTAGAATTATTCTTTGTTCAACATAATGCTTTTCAATATATTATTTTTGTTAAAATTTTTATACCTTAACAGTAGTTTTAAATCATACTAAACTGAATAATTACTGCCATGATCAAAATTAAAAAGAAATAAAACAAAAACTAATTTCGTAGCAAACGTCAGTCTTAATTCAGACCAGTCTATGTTAGAGCTCTCGAAATAATGTTACACTAAGATATCACTTAGAACAGGTCCTGTAAGTAATATGAATCATAATATTTATTAATGTTTAACTGATATATTAGCATCATACTGCGTGTCTTAGGGCAGTTTTATGGTTTACACAACTTAACAATTCTTAGAGATCCTGAAGTTCTTGCATTTTTTTTTAATAATACGGTATACCTACTACTGTTTTATTTGTTTGTAATTCTTGAATTTGTAATAGTACGAGTACATGAGAGAATGTTGCAAGCTCAAACGTTAGTCTGCTTGAAGTACTGTGCATAGAATATCGCGTGACACTCGAGTCTGTGCAATTGATATAAATCAGTCCAAGTATGAGTTTGGTACAAACATTTTACTGAAATATCAAAATCTTGTAAATGGTCGAGAATTATATACATTACATTACATTTATTATAATATTCATTTCTTTTATAATAGAAGAATATTGTCCTAATATAGTTGGAACAATATCAGGTACAGATGACAGAAAAGATTACAAGGAATCATGATCATTCTACAGATTTGCGATACGTTCGTAGTAAGTGCAAAATTCATTTAAAAAGTGTGGGGTTATAATAGGAAAGGAAATTAAAAACCACCGTGCTCTATCGCTTAATCTTCCGTTTAGACCTCATTCGAAACACGCGGTTTGTGTTTTATGCAAAACGACCGGCTAATTGAACCGGCTAGGGGCTCGGTACTACAGAATTGTTTGATACAGTACGCCTTTTGGATTAAACTCTGTGCTGCACGGGCGGCCGGTGTTACTGCCTCGTAAAATATAGGAAATTCAGCCGCTTTACATTTTCAAACTACTGCGCGAAGAACTGCTTGAATTGATTTTTTATTATATTACAAGTCTCACATTGAAATACGTAGTTTAAGGACACCTGTGAACTGGTTTTAAACTCATTACATCAGAAAAGCAGTGTAGCTAGAGATTTTTCGCTTTAAGGATGTTACCTTATCTAATAAAACAAAGTAATGCGTTATCACAATAATGGTATAGTCGCAACATGATGTTTTCCATTACAAAAACGAATTTTCAGACGTATGACTTGAAGGTTTCAGATAAAAAGGTAGCCATTTCAGACAATATAAAAATACCAGTCTGGCTAACTACCAGTTAGCGTGTTAGGTTAGAAGAAGACTAATAGGTTAGAATCTCTGCAAAGGGCTAGAGCTTTCAGTTAAGGAAAACATCATGGGGAAACTATAGTATGGTGGTAGGATTTTTCCTAAGCCCGCATGATTAGTAACTCTCAACTTAAAAATACTTCTTCAGCCAGCCCTTCCCTTTGATTTAGCACGTTTATCAATTTAGACCACATCACTATTTAACATCAAGTCAGTTTGTGGTCAAACGCTATGAAGTAAAACGTATAAAGTACTAGCTCTGTTCGCGATTTCGTCCGCGTGGATACCGATGTAAAAAAACAGTGATTAATAAAATCATCCGATGAATTAAGCCCATTTACTTATCTACTATTCTCTCGTAATTAAGTCGCGTTGTCATTAAAATTACAATAACTTTTGATAGAGTTTACCGATTTTAACGAAACAATAATTTACTGTTACTCGGCGATATGTTTTATTATATTCTTGAAGTTTTATCATGAACGCAGTTTTTTTGCAGTGATGCGTGTTCAAATAAACAGACAGATATTTCTAAAAATGATTGAATTTATTTTATTACTTATTCCTAGACACCTGCAATATTTTTTTCACAGAAATCTAAAAAGTGCAGACACGTTACATTTACATTCTTATTATATTTATATAGAAGATAACAAGGAAATTGTAGAATCAATAAAAACAGCGACTGCTTTAAGAACTAATGAGTTGGTAACGAACGAAACGATTTCAATGAACCATAAATAAAGCTGAGCGAAAATAACACTTTACGTAATACCATGTCCGACATACAATTTCTACGCCATATTGAGCGAGCGAGCCGTGGTCGGCCATTACCCGCGCTATTACATACCCGATTCCCTTTTACCCAGTTTTATTCAAGTCCGTAACTCTTATCACAATATATATAGTCGTTCTCGCAGGAGCGCACTATTCTTTCTCCACGTGTGAAAATTTAATGAGTCTGAAGTGAATGGACACTTATTTCGCTGGCAGTTTTATACCGCATCTTTTACGCTTCCTTCGCGGTGTAAAACATTTTCAAAATTAAATATATATCTTGCTATTTTATGGAAATTCTTTACAACTATTTTACTTTTTGATATGGTAAATTCTTGCATTGTTTAACCACGTACTATTTAGAGTGTCCCTGTATAGGGGCATCGCAGCGATCGAAGGAACTAGCTGTCTCGGACAATGCAAGTATATATTATAATAGCTTCTGTCCGTGACTTCATCTGCGGACATTCACTAAAGGAAAAAAAAAATAGTTTTTAAGCATTCTTCATTGGTGCTCCGTTTCTATTGGTCTTAGTGTATATATAGCATATAGCCTTCCTCGATAAATGAGCTATCTAACACTTAATTAATCTTTCAAATTGGACCAGTCATTCCGGAGATTAGCGCGTTCGAGTAAACAAGCTCTTCAACTTTATAATATTAGTATAGATTATTGCACATGAGAATATATTATATTCTTGCACCATCCGATAATATAGGCCCTCTATAGGGCACTCTCACAAATACGTGGATAACCAATGCAAGAATTTACCATATTAAAAATCGCAGCGATTGGAAGAACTAGCAACCTCGGATAGTATAGGAATATAACTCTCCTTCTTTTCCTAGGGACTGCCGATGCAGTTTGAAATAATACAACTAAAGTCTATAACTATAATTTATGTTTAGGATCTTCAGTTTTCGTATTCTTTATATAACATGGAATTCTTCCTATAACATTATAATAAATGCTGCTCCTCTTTCCAAGATCTCAAGATCTTTACATTAATCATTAGGTTACTAAGTTAGATTTTAAATTAAAAGGTCCAGACTGTCATTTGTTACTAGACATATACAATAAACTACTACAAATCAACTTGTATAAGAATATTTAGTTTTCTGAATTCATAGAAACTTCTGAAGCATGCTAATCGTTAGTAATTTTCTAGCCAAATTCTTTGTATTATACAAAGTTAACCTTTAATAGAAATGGCCGGTAAAAACCTTTACAATATTTTTAGTACTCTGTAGTAAATGCTGCTAAATGGAACAGTTTACTTTGTAGAACAAGCGTAACGTCTTTTATCTTGTTAAAGCTTTATTTTTCAAGTGCTCACTGTACGATTGATAATCTTAATATATATATTTTTGGGTGGTAGTGAACTCTCTAAAGGAATTTAAAATTTTGTGGATATAGGCGGTTTTTTTTGTATAATATAAAATGTCAGTATTATTAAAATCACACAATATAATAACATTGAATGAATAGAAGATGACAATGAAACTTCAAAATACGAGGATTGTTTGAATGTAATTTTGAACTGACTGATTGAGAACGAAATCATCGCGAAGAATTCAGAACGCGTCAAGAAATATCTTCATAGTAACACTACATAAAGAGAAAATAAAAGCTATCTTGGCGTATAAAATGGTTGATTAAAATTTTTTTCATAAAAAGTCTTAACTGTGGAACTTTTACATGTTTCAACCACAATATTTTCACTCAGAACGTAATATCTGTTAGTGACGGAGAGAATTGCTCGAAAGAAGCCTTATAATGATATTTTTAATGAAAAATCATATTCTACATTAAATATTTCCAAAATAATATAAATATTAAAGGAGTGTGCTTAAAGTGCGAATGGCAACCGTTCACATCTGCGCCATTGGACAGGCAACGACGTGAAATCCATGTATTTCTTTATTCCATAAAAATATTTCAAAGCAAAATGTTGTTTTAGTACAAATTGAGTTGCAGTTTTAAATGTACTATTCGTAAATCTGACTCCGCAGAAAGATAACATTCAGTTTTAGCGATGTATAAAGATAGTGTAATGATGCTTATTATAAAATATCATACAATGGGTTCCTTGTGATTATATCGTAATTCTGTAGATCTAATATTAATTGCAATATGTATATTATTCCTAAATAATATTTTAAAGAACAAGAGATTGTTTTTTTTTAAATAAACAAATGTGAAACATTGATTTTGCATTTTGTATTAGGGAAAAAAAAAAAAAAAAAAAAAAAAAAGGAGAAAAGAAGAGAGAAGAAAAAGAAAAAAAAAGGAAAAAAAAGAAAAAAAGAAAAAAAAAAAGGGAAGAAAAAAAAAAAAAAAAAAGAGAAGGAGAGGAAAGAAAAAAAAAGAGGAAGAGGGGAGAGGAAAAAAAAAAAGAAAAAGAAAAGAGGAAAAAAGAAAAAAAGAAAAAAAAAAAAAAAAAAAAAAAAAAAAAAAAAAAAAAAAAAAAAAAAAAAAAAAAAAAAAAAAAAAAAAAAAAAAAAGAGAAAGAAAAAAAAAAAAAAAAAAAAAAAAAAAAAAAAAAAAAAAAAAAAAAAAAAAAAAAAAAAAAAAAAAAAAAAGAAAAAGAGAAAAAAAAAAAAAAAAAAAAAAAAAAGGAAAAAAAAAAAAAAAAAAAAAAAAAAAAAAAAAAAAAAAAAAAAAAAAAAAAAAAAAAAAAAAAAAAAAAAAAAAAAAAAAAAAAAAAAAAAGAAAGAAAGAAAAAAAGAAAAAAAAAAAAAAAAAAAAAAAAAAAAAAAAAAAAAAAAAAAAAAAAAAAAGAAAAAAAAAAAAAAAAAAAAAAAAGGAAGAAAAAAAGAAAAAAAAAAAAAAAAAAAAAAAAAAAAAAAAAAAAAAAAAAAAAAAAAAAAAAAAAAAAAAAAAAAAAAAAAAAAAAAAAAAAAAAAAAAAAAAAAAAAAAGGATAGTTAATGAGGAATATTATAGTCTATTTTAGTATCACGTTATGTTTTTTTTTATATTATAGGAGGCAAACGAACAGGCGGGTCATCTGATGATAAGTGACCACCACCGTCCATAGATACTAGCAACACCAGTTGAGTCGCAAGTGCATTGCCAGTCTGTATTTGGGGGTGGGAGGAGAGAGGATGGGGATGGGAGGTGGTCTCCGACACTCTCACTGACGCAATAATGCAAGCACTATTACTTCACGTCGGTTTTCTGTGAGATGGGTGGTAGTACCCCGGGCGAGCCGACCCATTGATGCTGAAACCAATAATAGCTTCAGCGTGGCTCTACCGCCAATATAATATGTTTTAGGAACAGAGTAATTACAAAGTAAGTACAATTAAAACTTTTTGACCACTCTGTATGTACATAGTTGAGCAGAATACAAAATTTTGGTATAAATACGTATTATATTATGTGCAATATCGAGACAACTTAAGGATAAATAAATGTCAAGTTTAGATTCCCATGATAATGTTTTAGCTTTATTTTGTATTAAACTTTTGACTATATTCCGTGTAAGCATGAAATTACGGCTAGGTACAGAACGGTCAAAAAGATTAGCGAGAATTTTACGTTGAGTGAAAACGATGTAGTATTGTGGGCCGACCGTCTCGGGCCGAGGTCTCGAAGCTTAAAAGATGGCTGCCCGACTGATGGATCCCGAACATCACCGAGAAGTTGCGAAGCGTAAATGCATATGTCAGCGACTACGGAGATCAGTCGAATAGTCGACTCTCTACTAAACATTCGTGCTGTATACGGAATTGGTTATCTTACCTAACTGTGTTGCTAGTAATTCTTTTAAACTAAAATTAAACGGAGGTGAAACCACAACGAGTTCGTATTCAACAGTATTTCTTTTACAAATTACAAATTTCCCTTTATTTATTTTTACGTTTTTTTTCAATTGTATTAAAGAAATAGAAAATTATGAGATCATGTACAATTATAGAAATGCTTTCTAAAAACAGTTATAAGTACGACACGCACGCCACTTAAACATGTAACGTACACATTAAATATATAAATACTAACAGCGTGTCAAATGAGGTTTATCATCAGCAACATATTTGGAACCTTAACCCACCATGTAACTACCTCAGGGCTCACTTACACTGGATAAAGAACTAATGAAACAATGACTTAAAGACGTTATTATGATGATATAATATGCCCATATTATCAATAAGTAATACGTTTATGGTCTTTTTATCTTATCTTTTTAGTAAGACCCCTTCTATCTTCAAAATTACGGTTAATATTATAATGTTGAATTGTATACAATGAATGAGCCGACGTCTTCAAAGTTTGCATAAATATAAAACTTTATATATCTCTAAGCAGTTTTTGATATTCGACAATTTGGATACAATATTCTCATATGTTACTATGGTTGCTGAGTTATATAGATGAAAACGCGGTAAATAAAGCAAAATGGCCGAAAAGACAATATAATTCAAATTACATACATAGATACAGATATATGAATTTCAATTATATTTATTCTTGGAGTCCAGTACAACGCACATCTTATGCAAATGTTTACAGTGAACAACATATTTTTGCTAAATTTCATGCGGACGAAGTCGCGGGTAACAGCTAGTCTAAAATAGAATAACTCAAATTACTTCCTATAAGGTCAGCTATCTGCCAATGACAGTCCCGTGAAAATTGGTCAAACCGTTTTGGACATAGCATTGCGGGCGAAGCCACGGTTAACAGCTAGTCTAAATCAAAATAGACTAAATGACTTTTTATAATGTCCTTTATCTGCCGATGAAAATCCTGTAAAAAATGGTCGAACCGTTTTGAAGATAGTACTGCGAGCTAATCCGCAGTTAACAGCTAGGATAAATTGAAATTGCCTAGATTACTTTTTATAAGATCAGCTATCTGCCATTGGAAGCCTTGTGAAGATCGGTCAAACCGTTTTGGAGATAGCGTTACGGGCGAAGCTACGGTTAACAGCTAGTAGTATAAATTAAAATAGCTTAAATTACTTTTTATAAAGTCAGCTATCTGCTAGTGAAAGTTTTGTGAAGATCAGTCCACCCGTTTTTGAGAAAACGTTGCGGGCGAAGCCACGGTTAACAGCTAGTATAAATTGAAATTGCTTAAATTACTTTATAATAGGTATTTACCTATGAAATTGCCGTTCTGCAGTACTTGCCATTTCAAATCAAAATAATTTTTGTTTGGCTAAGAATTTTAATTTCAAATTAATTTTATTTTAAAAACATGGAATTCTTTTTTCAAAAGCAGTCATTTGTTTATTGATTAGTGTTACATTTTCATCGCATTTCAATCTTTTTTGTCATCATGGATACGTTAAAAATTCGACTAATTATGGAATACGAGTACCGTCGTGGCAGCAACGCGGCACAAGCGGCACGCAACATCAACGACGTTTACGGAGCTAACACTACAAACCAACGCACCACCTGTTATTGGTTTGCTCGCTTCCGTTCTGGGAATTTCGACCTGAAAAATGAACCTCGCGGTCGTCCGAAGACTTTGGTCGACAATGACGAATTAAAGGCGATTGTGGAAGCTGATGATACACAATCTACGGCTGAATTAGCAGCAGCTTTCGACGTTAGCGTCAAAACAATATTGGTCCATTTGGGTCAAATTGGCAAGGTAAAAAAGCTTGACAAATGGGTGCCCCACGAACTCAATGATCGCTAGCGCGAAGTACGCGTCGAGACGCGTCTTGCACTGCTCAACAGACACACAAATGAAGGAATTTTGAATAGCATTATTACTTGCGATGAAAAATGGATTCTATTTGATAACCGCAAGCGCTTAGCAAGTTGGTTGGATCCTGGTTCAGCACCTAAACAATGCCCTAAACGAAAACTTACCCCTAGAAAAGTGATGGTCACTGTTTGGTGGTCTAGCACCGGTGTGTTTCATCACAGTTTCTTACCAAACGGGGTGAGCATTACTGCAGATGTGTACTGTGAAGAACTGAATACAATGATGGAGAAGCTGGCACATCTCCAACCAGCATTGGTCAATCGCTCGTCTTCGCTGCTCCTGCACGACAACGCGCGACCTCATACTGCACAGCAGACGGTCTCCAACTTGCAAGAACTGGGGTTGGAAGTTCTCCGTCATCCGCCCTACTCACCAGACCTTGCGCCTACAGACTACTACTTTTTCCAGAATTTGGATAACTCCTTGGCGGGAAAAAAATTCAATAACCGAGAGGCAGTACAAAATGCCTTTGAAGAATTTGTTGCCTCCCGTCCAGCTGCTTTCTTTAAGAAGGGCATCAATAAATTGCCACTATGTTGGCAAAGATGCATTGATTGCATGGGTGATTACTTCGATTAATACAAACGTTTTTCACTGGTGCTCTGTTCCTATAGGTCTTAGCGTGATGATACCTTTAGCGTTCCTCGATAAATAAGCTACCCAATACTGAAAAAAAAATTCAAATTGAACAAGTAACTCTTGAGACTAGCGCATTCAACCAAACAAACAAACCCTCCAGCATTATAATATTAGTATAGACACTACTCTTCTGGTGTACTTAACTCGAGTCGTCATTCAAATTACAATAATATTTGATAGAGTAGACCGATTTTAATGAAACAAAGACTAAGTTATACACGAAGATTTGCTTTATAATTTGATTGATGAGGTTTATTGTGAACCCAATACTTTAGCAATGATGTGTGTTCATACAAACAGACAGACAAACGTTTCTTAAAATGATTGAAATGTGTTTTATTACTAATTCCTAGATACCTGCAACAATTTTTTCACGAAAATCGAAAAAGTACAGACACGTTAGATTTACATTCTTATTATATGTATAGATACGGTAAGTAGTTTTGTTAATGCTCTTGCGACGTTCATCAGCGGTCTTTTCAAGGATTAGGTGATTTTTGTGGACTGTATGTTTTATAAATTGTTAATTTTATAGTTTTAATTATAACCAGCGGTCAAAATTTGACTATAATAAATTAATTTTCTATAATATATTGTAGCTTAGTAGATGTATGGATCCTGAAGTATGACGACAAAAGATTTCGACTCTTTGATATTGTATGAAAAAAAGAGTTCCAAAATTGTTTTAATAACAGGCATTTGTTATTTGAACCGTGCTACTAAAAATAAAGAGGGCGATGAGAAACGCAGGAGAAAAGGTACTGAACTGATTTATCTCACTCTATTTATATTATGACATTAATACTTGATCTCTATAACTCTTATAACGATTTTAAGTCATATTAAGTGTTATCATTAGGTACTGCTTAACTTTTTTTATGTTGCCTTAATAATACTCCGAAAAAACTTATAATTGCCGATAAAAGTTGGTTTAGTCGTTTCGAACACAACTCCTGGTAAAGTATAATACTTTAATAAATATACTTTAATTTTATTTATATGTTTAGATACATAAAGATGAGGAAATAGAAGAAGAAATAACTTTGTACTGTTTGAACATAAATGCATACAAATAGATAACTAACATATACAGAGATGGAAGGAAATATCTAATAACTGGCAACCTCATTCAGCTGTATCGATAAAGCTCGGAGTTAATAGTCTATTGAAACAAAAATAATTACAAAAATCCAGGAATACTTTTATCATAACAAATTGAGATATTAAATTCTATTCGTGCTACGCTGAAGAAACCTTAATTTTCACTTTAAGATTGTGTTTCCCAGTATTCTGCTTCAGATGTTCAATCATTACGGAGAAAAGCTGTTTAGTTTGAAGCACTTTGAATATATTTTTATAATTAATATCAAATTCTTTAATAAATAATCACGGACAATAAAATAGGGAGAGAACGGGTTGGTGGAAACTAGAATACTTACGGAGGAAACTCATAACTACTTTAAAAATAATGTTTTATTGGATACCTGTGATAAAAACGGATATAGAAATCTGTGGAAGACATATATTAAAGATGCTTAGATTTGTTAGATGTATCTACCGCACGTGGAATCGATATTTGCATCGAACAACTAGGAGTCGGCATGGCTCATGTTTTTTAATGTTCGTACTGAACAATAATATTTGAAACGGCTAAAACGTTTATGTGTCGTGTGAAAGGCGCTGCAATGGATTCGTGCTCCAGCTTCATGGGCTTTAGGATACCGTCAGGTGAGTGAGATTATCCTTTGCTGGTTATTGGTATAAGCCTGTGTGCCAACCCATTGTAGTTCAAAGTAGTTGCAGTCCATCCCATTCGGCCATAATGTCGCTGTCAAAGCGGCCAAATTAATTAACATTTCACTCCCATTTCTACATCTCTCCTCTAAGAACATTTCTCAGATTTAGGTCTCCCCACTATGTTTCCATTCACAGTCAGCCCATAGTGCAATCAATTTTATGTTAGTAAATGCTTGCAAATCATGACCCATTCGTTGGGATGGGTACGAATTTGCGAACATTGAATCGTTATTCCAATGGTCAAACCGTTCGGTCACCACGACTTGAATTAATTTAATACTCTTTACAATCAGATTCGGGTCTATGAACATCTTTAGACTCAATACTATTTTATAGAACATCTATAGACCCGTAACAGGTAAATAAACTCTACAAATCTTTCGGTTTTCAAAGCGGTTTAAATAAAAAAAAAGCTAAAACAAATTCGTATAGTTATTATATTTCGTTGGTGCGAATATAACGAGGCCCCTGCAATATCCGTATATCGTACACGAGCAATGCTAAAACTTATTGAACCCGTTAAAAATATCATAAATATTGCATTGAATATATCGGAATATTGCCGGTTCGCTTACATTACGATTGTATTAATGTAGTAGTAAGCGCGAGTTAAAATACATCATACGGAATTATCACATCAACAACAGATTTTAAGTGATCGAAATAATTGGAACCGTTAAAATTTTGAGTCCTTTTTATATTTTAACTCTCTGAGGGATTAAACTTATCATCCGCACATGTAGACTCTGAAACACTAAATTTGTTGAAATTGTTAAATACTGTATTGACAAACTACAACTGGTTACAAATATGTAGGGTGTTAGTTGTAACGGTGAGTTTTGATTATATTGTCAAGGCAGCCGGTGGAGGGTATATTCTTATGGTAGACTGGAATATTGATAAATAAGAATCTGTCAATCATCAAACTGACCTAAAAGTACGTGAAACTTTTTAATAACTTAAATAGACTGACTAAGATAAAATCGATTGTAAGAGTCATCGTTGATATATTGACACAATGAAATGACACTGAAGAGGAGGTAGATTATACACGTTCCCGCAGTAAAGTAATATATATTCCCTAGTGGTTGCGAAGTACTCCGTTAATTCAACTAATATTTACCTTTCATAATGTTTGTCGAATATCATTTAATAACGACTGCATTGCATCGAGACATGCAACTAATTATAACGGAATCAACTGAATACGTTGTGCTGCCCTCTGGCGACCAATTAATTAATAAATTACGAACGAACACCAGTTTACCGATACCTACACAAATAAGCACTAAAGTAATACTGATATGAAATATGCTACAGTTGATACATTGTGGTGGCAATTTGTATTTGAAATTGTAAATTTGATGGTGTTTATAATTTACAAGATTTTTTTTCTTCGTCTCACAAACCAGATATATAAATATCCTCTATATATATAGTACCACTGCTGTACTATATGTAGTGTATGTATTATGACAATTTTAGTTGTTTCTAAAATAAAGAACAAAGATATTTTATTTCATTTAGACACTGCGATGGCGCTTGTGTATAATGGTTTTTAGAAATTTTACTCGCAAGTTATATATGTGATTGATATATGTTTTATATCGACGTCCGTAGTTAGCTCCACCATAATCTAAAAAAATCAAATATACTTTATTGTAGGCTCTAAGATGATGCTTATGAACATCAAAACTATCACAGATTCAAAAAAACTCCCAGTCATCCAGAAGAACCGGCAAGACACTTGATCTGGTTTATCTCTTTATTGTACATATTTTGATAACAATGCAAAAATAGTTACGATCGTTTTTAGTGGATGCACAGAAAGGAATGTTAATTTCAAACATCACCGATGTACAAATAGTGATCCATCCTATAATTTTAGACTACAAAACCAGCATTATTTCAACTTTTATATTGAAATTACATTAACCAACTTAAAATGGTTGAAATTGACTTGCAAAACGGTAATCTTTCTCGGATTAAATAATTTTGTAATCATAAATAGATATACACATTCATTACGGTGCATTGTATAAAATATTTAATGCAAAAAGACAATAAACATTCAGATATAAAATAAACCATCATTTTGACTATACATTTTAATAAAGCAAAAAAGAATGCAAAATATCGGTTGCAAATGCCAGGTTGAGATTACGTACCGGTCACACCTTAAATAAAAAACAATAGCTTTTGTACACAACATATTCCTACGGATATAGGAATATAGAAAACGTCTGAGTATACATTATGGCTGCTACATAATTAGAACTTGTCACTTTGAACCAGTTGTCTATATTCATGCTTTATTCATACAAAATACTGTATTACGAAGAATGTAAGGTGTATAAAGATTTATTAGAAACAAACACCTCGAAGATAATTTGGTACTTCACGCAAGCAAAGCTGCGGGTGCAGCTAGTATTATACACACTTTTTATTTTTATCATTACCTTTGATTTGTACTGTCAAATTTAGTTTGGATTAAACAAAGGAACGCAAATTACATGTGAACGGGGACCAAATAAATTGCAAAGATGTATAAAATGTTGAAATTTAAAAATTCAAACCCAACACAATGCATTGCACGAAGGTATGGTTAGTTACGGTCTTTGATATATTATTTGACAGGCCTTAAGCTATGCACATATTTAATCAAGGAAAATATTCTTAACCAAGAAGTATAACACAAAGGAAACATATTACATAACCGTCCTTAGCTATTGTTTGTAACAAACGATAAAATTATAAAATCATTGACACTGTGGGGTTGCTAAAAAACAAAAATAATACGCCTCGTCGAGGGAATAATTTGCGGCAAGTTGGCCCATTAACTTTTATCTGGCGAGCGAATGCCGGAAACTGAGGGGGGAGGGGCGGAATGAATGGCCCGCGTACCTTTTTGCTGGATATGATCTCTAATGATCGAGCTTTTGGGTGTTTCAGCAATTTGGATTCGGTTGACCACGGGCTGGCGAGAAATAAACTAAGGGTAAACAAAAAGCGTTAAATTGCTTATTTAATTTCATAGTACTTTGAGTTTAGTATGAATTAAAATATTTATTATTTCTCAAGGCAGTGAGAGAAATTTAGGAGAAAGAAGGTGGTACTTCATCCCTTTCTGCTTATTTCAGTATGACGTCTCGTAATGACATATACTTTGAATATGTTTAGATAACATCTTTTGCTTTTATTAATTAATATTTATCAAACAATCCATTATATTTCCTAGTGGTCTTCCAGCGGTTAACGTTCGACCATAATAAGGAGTAGAAAGTGTTTTCTTTACATATTAATATAAAGTTATTATTATCTAAATTTCTTTTTTATTTCTAAATAGTAAAAAAACTGTGTTGAGTATTGTACCAATATTATAAAATACATACGTAAGGAACGTAAAGTGTTGCGAATAGAGATTTCTAAATTAAGGCTTGAATACATTTATGGTATGGAAAAAAATTTAAAAACAATAAAGGTCCTCAAATAAAATAAAAAAAATAAGGAAAATCGATTAACAAACAGAGGAGAAAATGGTACTAAACTTTTATATCTTCACCTTTTGAAATAGGTAGATTAATACTAACGACAAATATAAATAATCGAATGGATTAGATATACCTCTTTGCGTGGTGGTACTAAATTCTACTGTTTCATCTAGAAGTTACGGAATCTATTCCTCTGAAGATCACACTTTTATGTGACAAACAACAGTTGTATGTCTAAAAATGTTATATCCAAAAGGAATCATAATAGAAAAAAAAAAATTAATATTTGACAATTTATTAATTATAATAGACTGGGTATAATCATTAATGAATATATAAAAACCATTTTTGAACGGAATAAGGCGTTGTCGTTTAAGCAAGCTTAAACAACATTAATGTATTTTCCAAAATTATTATTTGACATTTTTAATAATATAGCAATTTTAATAATTTAGTTGACATTCAAATAAAACAAGCCAGCTTGTTAACCTTACCGACTTACCGAAGGCATATCAAGCCTCCTTGTGACGCATCCTAGGCAAAGTCAACTGCTTCTCGGCTGGCGTCTGATCTCTGTCATCAGCTAAAGCGGTAGAAGATAGATGTGGGCTCATTTGGAGCCCTAACAGCCCAGTTCCGAGTAACGGCTGGCCGGAATAAAAATATACTCTTTGAACTTATAGAAGTACATATAAGGCACTAAGTATTATTAGTATACCAAATAATATTTCTTTCATATCATTACATAGTATAAAACAAAATCCCCTACCGCGTCTGTCTGTCTGTCTGTTCGCGATAAACTCAAAAACTACCGAATGGATTGTCATGCGGTTTTCACCGCTGAATAGAGTGATTGATGAGGAACGTTTTAGCTTAACCTCTGTTCCTAATTTGTGTTTAATTGGAGTGTGGTTTAAGGTTTTAGTTAGCCTAAAAAAATGTTAACTGTCTCTCAATAATTAATATTTACTCTAATACACATTACACACGTACACTGAAGAGACACTCGCTATTTCTGCGATTAGGTAATAGTGTTAGGTTTTACAAATAGAGTTCCAAAACATATTACCGATTTGCCGGACTATAAAGTAATACAATTGGGCTTAGTGTCAAAAGGCTATCGCTCTTTGTGCATTCACTAAAAACTATTGTAGCGTATTTACACAAATATATGTTAAAAAGATAAACCTGATCGAGTATTTTGTCAGCTCTTCTTGATGACTGGTTTATTTTCCAACCCGGTGGTAATTTTGACATTCATAAACGCCTTTTGAGGATCTAAATTGTATAAAATATTTTTGATTTTTTTTCTTGAAGCTATATTTTTTAGATCTTGTACTGACTAGCTGCGGACCTACATAAAAAACATATTTGCATAATATATATAACTTGCAAGTATTTTATAATTACTAAAAACCATTGTACCATTAGACACTAAATATATAAACAAAGAGAACTATCATAATCAACCTCATTATTGTAAAGTTCTAAGCCCAGTTGATAAAATAGATTTAACAATTGTAAATCAGTATCTGCCGATAATTGTAAATGCGTTCCAAATGAGATAATACTCGTAATCTATACTAATATTATAAAGCTGGGTTGGTTTGTTTGTTTGTTTGGTTGAACGCGGTAATCTCAGGAACTGTTGGTCCGATTTGAAAAATCCTTTGAGTAGTGATTGCTCATTTTTTTCCTTTTGAAAGCTTCCACAGCCTGTTAGTGTTAGCCCAAAGTAACTATTCCATGCGAACGAAATCGCGGGTAGATGCTAGTAATCTAATAAGACCCGAGGTCTTAGGCACTCTTGTGTATCTTACAACCGTTGTAATACCTAAATAAAGAGTACGCGGTAGGAAGGTTTGGAAATGCATTCTCTTCAGAATATTGAATAGGTTACCAAATTTTATATTCGGCAACCTTGATAATTAGAATAGATGCGAGACAACAGATATACTTAAGCGGTAATATTTAATTAATAACTGTAACTACATCATAGCATCTCGTTAATATTCATTTTTTTGAGGTCATTTTACCTATAAGATTTCTTTGTATTTGTTCCACTATTCTTGAAATAAACGGATTTATTAGTATTATACCGATATAAACGTACTAATAGATTTTTGATTGTTACACAGGCTAACATTAAACATTGTATTATTAATGTGCAATTTATATCTATAATGCTTGCCGAAGTTGTTTGAAGCTATAATTTTTATAATATTTTATTAGTTTATCAAATTATTTGCACATCGATACTACAAGCTATTAATAATGATAAAGCATAAAAAGAAAACATTGTAATGACAGTGTTTATGGTAATCCAATTGTACAAAATGGAAATGGTTATTACTGAGAAATATTTTTTATTATTACTTTATTAGCAACGCCCGTGAATTCATTTGCATTAAATTATATATGTAAACTTAATAATAATTATGTACAAGCTAAGCTCACGTAGTAACAAACAAAGAAAAAAAAAAGGAAATTACTTATCACATAACCGCATACGTAAATTAGACATGTAATACAAATGTTTCCTTATAAAGATAGACGCGGTATATTTCAAATCCTAGATCAAGGTAAATATTAACACGTCGACACGTCGCCGCGCCATTGACTAGCAACATAAAGTCTCTGACACCATGTTAGAGGATTCGTTGTGGAAAACAGAATAAAAAAAGCTCACATAGGTGCAAGTTATGGGAAAAAATAGAAAACCTAAAAATGTCTCCATAAGAAAACATTTTTTTAAACTGTTTCGGTAAAATGACTGGACGGTACCTGATGGAAAGTGCAGTACAGTCCATAAGTAACGGTGACTGTCGGTGTTCAATAACAACGGCAGTCGTCGCTATCATGCCGACCTGCACATGTGCCTCTTCACGCCTCCTTTGAAGGACCCCATGTCATAAGAATTATTAGGTTTTCAAAAACAATTTCATAATGATCGGTCAAACGATGTTGGAGTATAATTATCTAAAGCATATCAACATCTATTTTGATAGATACGTAAATTCGGTATTGTTTTTATATTTCTGGACTTATACCAATATCACATTTATCTGTAGCAGTGAGTTTGATGTATGACTGAAAGAGTAAAACATAAAATTAATAATAACAGAAAAGGAACAACGAAGGATTGGATCGATTAAAAAGAGTGGGTAAATTGCTTAGATTCAGATAAATAATGAAAGTTAAAACAAATTAGAATATGTTATAAATGACACGTGTAACGCTCAGAACCTATGATACATGTTTCGAACTTTACAAGGTATCTTTAGATCGATGTGGATTCCTCCGAAGCTAGCGATAATGCTACAAAAAATGGGTATCTGGAACATAGATACGACTGTTATTATGGATGCGAGATATAACTAGAACGCATGATATTTGGAGTGAGTATAGCAAATGACACCTAGTAGTAACATCTGGTAAAAGTTGAGGACTAATAAGTTATCGTGGTACGGACACGCTATGATATGAAGATCATATGATTAGCGAAGTGCGGAGTATGATATATAATCTCACTTAGTACGAGATAAAGACAAGAAGGTAATGATTACATTGGTTTCATTATAATCTTAATTCACGATCAGAAAATATATATATTTTTTTTTTATATCATAGGAGGCAAACGAACAGGTGGGTCACCTGATGTAAGTGATCACCACCGTCCATAGACCTTGCAACACCAGAGGAGTCGCAAGTGCGTTGCCAGCCTGTGTAGGGAGGGGGGAGAGGGGGGGAGGAGGAAGGGAAGAGGAAAGTGGAAGGGGAGGGGAGGTGGGTGTCCGGCGCTCTCACTGACCGAACGAAACGCAACAATGCAAGCACTGTTACTTCACGTCGGTTTTCTGTGAGAGGGTGGTACTACCCCGGGCGAGCCGACCCATTTATGCTGAAACCAGTAATAGTTTCAGCGTGGCTCTACTACCTACTATTGACTATATATTGACCCATATGATGAATTACTAAGCTTGCAAAGAAGATGTGGTTTGAGTTTCACACACAGGACAAAGTGGTAGAATTTACCTAGTTAGAGAAAAACTCCAGTTTTTAAAATTGTGTAACGAATATTATTAATTAATTATCAATTATATTGATATTTCTAAATGAATAATAATTCAAATATGAAGTAGTTTTTTTGATAACTAAGCAGAATTTTTCGAAGGATTCTGTCAACCGTAATTTCAAAGCCAATATCAAATTTAAGGACGTGTAATAATTTGCAAAATCCTCGTGAATATACCGGTGCGGTAATTCCCTTCATTACCGGTTGTCACTTTGTTAAATCCAAGGGGAAAAAAATCTGTTCCCCGAAAAAGGTGAACGGCAGACTTCGGGTATTCGTATTTCGGCCTTAAATCATGGCGAGACAAGGTTAATGGGGTTGAAACCGTCGGCCCGGGGCGGTCACGTACCTTAGACGAAATTTAATAAATTCCACTCTATTACGATTCTTTGCCAGCCGGTACAGCGCGACGTTATGAAACTGTTGTTTGCTTTTAATATTAGTATTTCAATATAATTTCAACTTGTTATAATAAATTGCTTTAAATTCAAACCTCTTTCTTTAATTGACTTCTCTGGCAAATCGTTTATATTAATTTGTACTTTTGTTTTACTTATTAAGTTTTTATAGAAAGTCGTTGTAAGAAATAAAATTAAAATTATTCATTTTAAGCCCTGAGAAAGCGGTTAAGAACGTCAAAGCTACCATCGGTTCGGAAAACAACCCAGTCATTGAGAAAAACTAGCAAGAAACTCGATCAGGTTTACTAATAGCCATTAGACATTAAAATCTGCTTGACATGGTACTTGAACTCACTATCCGGCGAATTGGTAATATGCTTTGGGACCTTGTTATAAAACCTAACACTATTACTTAAAATAATGTTACTGGCCTTAGTGAGAAAAGCAAAGTGAGGTCTCTAAATTTACCCAATTAAAAAAAAGAAACTCCTACAGAGTGTAATATCAATACTGAATGATCAGGTATTAAGATAAATTTCTCCAGTACATCTAGATTTTAATGGACATTAGGTAGAGAGAGTGCATGGAGGCTGAGGTTTTAGAAATAAAAACAAAGAAGGTGAAAACCTCATTCAAGCTGCAGTTGCTTTCGATTTTGCAATAACTAATACTTTTTTCAGAAAAAAGACCAACAACTAATCACTTACAGTTGTGGTAAACACATTACCCAAATTGATTATTTTCTCTTACGAAGAAATAACATTAAAACTGCGAAGAATTGCAAAGTTTTGCCTGGAGAGGTATTAACGACTCAACATCGTTTATTAGTGTTAGATTTAAAAATAAATTTAAAACTGGTCGGAAATATTTACGAACCTCCACCCAGAATTAAATGGTAACTAATGGAGAAAGATGAATATGCGAAAGAATTTAGGACCAAAATTGTCAATAAAATGATAGAAATGAAAAAGATGGAAACGAAAACAATTAATGAATGTTGGAATGAAATGGCAACATGTATGAGGAATGTGGCAAGAAGTATCTTTGGTGAAACGAAACGAAGACAAAAGATAGATAAAGACACTTGGTGGTGGAACAACTGTGCGAAAAATACGTGTACATAAGAACTTGCATATGGTGTTTGTTGATCTGGAAAGGCATATGATCGAGTACCCCGAGATGTTTTGTGTTGGACTTTGAAAAGGAAAAGAGTGCCTGGGAAGTACCTATAGCTTATTCGTAGTATGTACGGTCAAGCTAAAACACACGTTTGGTCCAAAGCTGGAGTTACCGATGATTTCAATGTGGCTGTAGATTTACACCAGGGTTCAGCTTTGAGCCCTTATTTATTTCTTCTTGTTATGGATGCATTAAAATCAGACATACAGGAGGATACACCTTGGTGTATGCTGTTTGCTGATGATATTGTTCTTATCGGTGAAGATGCTGCCAAGGTCCAGAGCAGGCTGGAAAAATGGCGAAAAAAACTGGAGAATGTTGGTTTGAAAATTAGTAGAACCAAAACTGAACATTTGTTTTGCGACTTCGGTGGTAAATCTAGTTTTTCTCCTATAGCCTTAAAAGGTGTATTCTTACCAGCGTGCTCCAATTTTCGGTATCTCGGTTCGTTGATGACGGTGGCATTGATAAGGACGTGAGGAATAGGATAAATACAGGATGGATGAAATGGCGAAATGTATCTAGGGCAGATTGTGACCCACGAATGCCTTTGAAACTCATGGGGAAGTTTTATAAAACTATGATAAAACCAGTCATACTGTATGCATCTGAGTACTGGGCTACAAAAGAGACGGGTGAGAGAAAATTACATGTAACAAAGATGCGAATGTTAAGGTGGACGTGTGGTATGACTAGAATGAATAAGATTAAGAATGAGTTTATTAGAGGAAGTTTGAAAATAGCACCAGTGACCGAGAAGTTGAGGAGTAATAGTTTCGCATGGTATGGCCTTGTCATAGGGAGATATGAAAACCATGTAACTAGAAAAGTGTTGAGTATGATTGTGGACGGATATACGAGTAGAGGAAGACCAAAAAAAGTATGGATGGACTGTGTGAAAAATGATATGTGCGTAAAAGGTGTGAATGCTGCGATGACATTTGACAGGACAGAGTGGAAAAAAAGCATGTTATGCTGACCCTACTTAGGTGGGATAAGGGTAATGATGATGATGATCTAGAGATCGTTGAAAATGAAGTTATGATGTGTGAACAAATTTTAATTAATAGAGAACAAATTCTATATACATGCTTTAAAAAAGGAAGATCCACATATGGTAACGCAATTGGAACAATGGGTTGTCGCTTCGATCAAAATATGTTTAAATCCTTGCAAATGGGCCGCAGCTTTCGGTAAAGGAAACATCGTGTTGAAATCATAGCTTGCGTTGTTAAAGTCCGCTTGGCTAGCTACCACTCTCAAGTTGTAAAGGTCGCCAAGGATTTATGCGTGTTTAGTAGTTGTACTCGAGAACCAGTTCTTCTAGTGTTGGCGTGTTTACCATCTTAGACTAGATCATCATTTAACATCAGGTGAAATTGTGGTCAACCGCTAATAGCTGTAATGAATAAAACAACTACACTTATTTTTACAATTTACAGTAAGTATTTCTTTACTTTAAAACATTTTTCAGTAGTAAAAGCTATGCGGTTAGTATCGTCGCAAGAAAAATAAATATATCTACTAGACATTTAGAAAGAAAACAGAATAAAGGACGTCCCTCGAATTCTAAGAGCGAACCGCTGAAAAACGAATTTCGCAACGTTTCAAGTTCTATCTTATTGGTAACCATTAGTTGTTGTGAATGCACCATCTTTATTCTTGTAAAATAGAACCGCATTCTGTGACGTTACAAATTGCTGCGCTTTTGAAAGAGCCAAAGATAATTAAGTCTTACATTTCAAAAGTAATATATTGCTGAAAGCGTGTAATGAAATTGTATATAAATCGCATGGACAAGAATTTTTTTTTTAAATTCCAATTAACATAGCATTCTATGAAATAACAAAAGGATTAAAGCAGTAATGTATCGAAATGTATGTTGTATATTAATTCGGGTGTCCGTTATTTGCAAGTTGGCTGCTTTGACTAGGATATTGTTCAAATCGCTAGTTTATAGCCTAAGAACACTTAAAAAATTCTTAAAAAATTCCGATGACGTTTAATCGTGCCTAAATGACGATACTTTTCCCATTCATTGAAAATGGGGTTTCTCTCTTTTTAGAAATTAATTTTTTTCTTGCTTGTTTTAGTAGCTTATTAAATATTATTAATTCTCCATATATTATGAACTCTTGGGCTGTACAAATTTTGACATGGGCGTCAAAATTTAATTTGTATATTTTGATAAGGTAAAAAATCATTATAATATATAATTAATCTAAATATAACAATTATCAATGAATTAATTAAAATATGTTGCAGATTGAGGTGTAATCACTACAATCGAAAACACTTGTTTCGCTCCTTTACGGAGCATCGTCAGATCGATGTTGACTCTTCCGATGCGATCGAGATCGAGTCTTGCCTTTAATTATGATGGGTTTCCGCAAAGTAACGCCTTTTTTATATCATAGGCGGCAAACGAACAAGCTGGTCACCTGATGTTAAGTGATCACTGCCGTCCATAGACACTAGCAACACCAGCGAAGTCGCAAGTGCGTTGCCAGCCTGTGTTTGGGTGGAAGAGGGGAGGGGAAGAAGAGGGAAGGGGAGGTGGGCCTCCGGCGCTCTCATTGACCGAACGAAACGTAACAATGCAAGCACTGTTACTTCACGTTGGTTTTATGTGGGTCGGGTGGTAATAACATCAGCGTGGCTCTACTACCTGCTAAATGCCTTCTTCAATCAAATATTTAGACACGGTTAAACGGCATTTGAGAAAACATTTTTCTTCAAATGTGTTTAGGCTACGACCTAACGATTTGAACGATACCCAAGTCAAGAAAACCAACTTGGTAAATAACTTACACCATGTTATCTTAATATATATATTTCTTGTGTGCGTGTGTATGTGACTGAACTCCTCCTAAACGACTGGACCGATTTTGATGAAATTTTTTGTGTGTGTTCGTGGAGATTCGAGAATGGTTTAGATTCACAATTGGACCCGGCAGGTGGCGCTGCGATCGACTTTTAGGATTTTTTTTGTTTTCAAGGCAGGACAACGTCCGCCCGGTCCGCTAGTATATGTATATTACAAGTATTTGTACAGCAGCACAAAAATATATTCTATATATATATACGCAATTTAGATATATTGTTTGAATCACCGCGTGACGCAATACACTCCATTAGCTGCAGTAATCGTGGCCTCCTTATTTCTGTGGAGTTAATGGAACCGCGCGCTCTGACGTCGAAAAATGATTGTTCTTAAAATGTGAGAAGAGCTAGTAATCTTATTTCTTACAATATCACAACGTTTTAATACCATTGGCTATAAGCAAATTATTTTTTAGATCATATTATCTTGGCCTGTGCCAGGCCTACTTATTGAATTGTTACTTTATTTTCTGTATGAATTATATTATAATAGATTTCTATTAATAATGCATATTGGTTATGTAAAATATTGCAGTTGATAATCCAACTTCACTGGATTGTTTTAATAATGTAAACATTTTGTCAATTTACATAAATTAGTGTCCGTTATTTGTGTTACACGATGTCCAAAACGATTGAACCGAGTCTGATGGACCTTTTATTGATAGAAAGAAAACGTTCAGAATTGAAATAGACGAAATATTTATGGAAGTAACTTAAAATAGGTTAAGAAATAATGACAAAGTTACAATATAAAAAAATAATTAATTCCAAATAATCTATATAAAAAACGTAATTCCAATAAAATAACATAACATTTTTCATTAGAATTATACCACGGATGCTGAGTAACTAATCTATTAAATTTAACAACAAGGACATTTGTGAGGATAGAGGAATGTTTGTTGTTCTTTTACGCAAAAACCACTGAATGGATCTTTATAAAACTTTACGGTAATATAACCTATATACCAAGATAATACATACACAATCATTTATCAAGACATTGTTTTGATTGGCCAAATAATAGCGATAAGCGTCAAATGAGTTGAAAAAAATCCTTATATCTAAAATGCTTAACGTCACATGAACGTACGGTGCATAAACAATTAGTTACGTGACGGTAATGTACGGTGTTATTATTTATATACATATAAATTCAGTCCAATTCACAAGCGGCTGCTTATATAAAATAAATATTAACTATTAAAATGAAACTTTTTCCATCGCCTCAAATGAAGTTAAAATTAAAAACGCGATTTCGATACCTTAATTCGGATAATTATACGAAAATTTTTAGTCGAATTCCTACTATCCGAAAAAAAGTTTTTCTTGCATCGTGATGTCATAAAACCACGCAATGCTTTTTTACATTCCCACAAATAAATTTGATGATTTTGTTTCATACTAGAATTAAAAACTAAATATCGAATAATGTAATATTTATTTAAATGCGTAGCAACTAAAACAAAAAGTAATTTTGCCAATAAAAATCATACAAAATTTACATCGTGTAACATCTGTCGTTGATGGCTCTCGGTTCAAATAAAACCGTCTTTGCTTCTCGAATAGCGTTATTAAAATGTTCATTGAATTGTTATAATAATGGGTTTCGATAGGCGCTAATGGTGAATTTGTTCTGTGGCGCCTGTGAAATGGATCGAAGTTTCGAGAAAGAATGGGTATTATTGCGTAAATTTATAATTTTTTCTGCACGATTACGTGTAAAATGCCAATTCAACGAATCGATTTTTTTGTATAGACCTTTTTTTATTTTAAAGATTTTCTCCAAGTACAAACTGTACAACGTACTGGTAGCCATCTCCTTATAAGATATATATCAATAAATGGTATGTAACTGTATAATAAAAGAAGATGAAAATTATTTCAGTTACAGCTAAGCCCTTTTATTGCATTTCAGATATTCTACATTATAACTAGCTTCTATCCGTGGATTCGTTCGCGTGGAGAAGTTACTTTGGGTTAACGCTAACACGCAGCGGAAGCTTTCAAAAGGAAAAAAACGTGATTCTGAAACATTCTGCATTGGTGCTCCGCTCCTATTGGCCTAAGCATGATAACATATAGCCTTTCTAGATAAATGAGTTATCTAACACTGAAAGATTTTATCAAATAGGACTAGTAGTTCCTGAGATTAGCGTGTTCCAGCAAACAAACTCTTCATCTTTATAATATTAGTATAGATTCTCCAAGGCCTTGACTAAATTCTCTATCAAGTTTATACTGTAAATCCGCAATCTCCTGTAAGTCTCTATTCTGTTAGTATGTTTTTAATAGGTACCTACGTATTATGGTAAAGATTACTGTTATATTATACAGAATAAGTTTCTAAATATATTCCAATATGTTTCTGTGTCCGTTCTTCTTGTATTTTCGGAAGATAATAAATAGATAATTTAGAGCATAATCATATATAAAATCCACATGCACGAATGTTCGTATTTCTTCTCCTATTAAACGACTAGAGCGATTATTATTAAATTGTTTTTTTTTGTAAAACCTGGATGAACCTTATATATAGTTGGTCTCAATAGATGGTGTTGATAAAACTTCCATCTATTTTGAAATTTTCGGACGACGGTTTTTTATAT
This sequence comes from Antheraea yamamai, assembly GCA_036509395.1. Lineage (NCBI taxonomy): Eukaryota > Metazoa > Arthropoda > Insecta > Lepidoptera > Saturniidae > Antheraea > Antheraea yamamai. The sequence goes on along the minus strand of AP028436.1, from coordinate 20,005,947 downwards.
TAATCAGCCACCCAGAACTTCTCATATTTTGGCGAAAAAAATTGTAGGCATTCATCTTCAGTTCAGGTTACCAAAGTACAAATTTATATATTTATAATCTCTTAAGAGGCAATTGTTATGCAAAATCCAACATAAAAGCTAGCTTCAATGTCTGCACAGTCTATAAATTTTATTGAAAAATAATCAATATATCGTACAGCTGAAATAAAAAAACTATAACAGAAAAAATCAACCGCAAATGTAATTTAACTATAAAAGTACTTGCTGCTAACTATAAGATTGCCAATTAAGCACAATTGTAATTTTTATCTTGTGTCAAAGAATCGGTCGCCGAAATACATCATGTACCCAACCACGCGTTATACACAATACAATGAAGCATCTCAATGTTCCACGTGTGCACAATGAAATGTGGCCTACATTTAAATTAATATGTCTTTGAGAGCAGATGTGCGTTCCGGAGTGTTTTTCATTTGTTATGTTACACGTTACATTCCGGTGACTTATATGTTATTTAGCATAATTATTTATCTTGTTTTAGCAAAATTTATAGAGGTTTAGCAACGGGTTCATGCAACTGTTCATCGTAATTTAGCAATGTTATTTATCGAGTTTTAGCGAATTAGTTTATAATATCTGACTGCCGCCGCAGTCTCTAACTCGAACTATCACGAGGCAGAATTGCTTACGTTGTTATATTCTAATCGCAATTATATGGTTATCAATACGTACTGAAACGAGGTTTTCCAACTCTGACCTTAGGTGTAACAATCTCCCATTACTACTGCTGTCCACTTAAAAGATAACTATTTATAGATAGTAATGTTTATTATTTTTTTTAGCTTCAATATTATAGAGTTATTTTTGACAGAGGTTGTTCAAATATTGTAGATTACAAGAACTAAGGATCATGAAGTAGACGAATGGAGATTTATAATTTGAGACTCGTCGATAAGATAGCTCTGATATTACTGGATTCTTTTAAACTTATTGTTATATTTTGGTCAGTTAAACTATATCTTTATAAATTGTAGACGATATGTTAACTTCGATATTACAGTTTTGATATTAAAGTTTTTATTAGAAGCCGTTTAATAGTTTTTGCGTGAAAGAGTAACAAACATCCATGCGTTCTTACAAACTTTGTCCTATATAAATTAGCTATATGATTTAGATGAGAATATAAGATTGAAAATTTGTCAGCTATAACAGATACTAATACGTCATGGACTGGTATATGTAATTCTGAAAACTTGTACTTCTCTACAAGCAGGGATCTTTTGATCCAGAAGTGTGGTGTTTATAAAACGGTTATTGTTATTTTTTGAGCGAGTTAAATTTTTTAACTTTTCTTACTAACTACTCCTGCTGTAAGACAGCTGAAAGCACCGTGAATTGGTTCATTCAGTACTTTAATTAAAGACTTTGAGTCACTTTAATCCTATCAAGGAGGAAGCGCTTAGTAATTAATGACAGTTGACCAATGTTGCCAGCTATCTTGTTCATAATTGCTATCATTACATTAATTTACTTAGTGTAACTCTATAGTGTATTACTACATAGTCGCTTCTATCAACTATTATATCTATTAGCTGGTTTCAGTGACTTTATTTTAGTGAAAATACTTCGGTTCTTTCAAAACTTATACTATTATAGTATTTACCCACATTGAAATTCAAAATTTGCTATTACAACTTACTCCTATAAATATTTTACTAATTTTAAGTTACATCTGTTACCTTTTACATAACTGCTAATGTTTTGTAAAAAAAACACAATGATATTAATCCTAAATAAGATACTAAAAAAGCATTATCTGTTAGTATAATTTGGGTTCTAAAAAAAAATAGGTTCAAAGATTTGCTCGAACGGATCACTCTGTCCAAATTTGCTTCCAAGCACCTGTACATTTAGCCTGTGTACTATATTCCACAATAAAGTCATTTAACATCAGACGAAATGGTGAAAACGCCAAAACCTGTAAAGTATTACAATATATTTTAATTGCATTTTATTCTCCATAGAGTAACGTTGGAAATCGTACCTGATAGATAGTAAGGTGTGGCCAAAGATGTTAACTTAGAATTGGAACCGGATCTAAATAATAAAAATACTACTATTGGTGGAAATTTATGAAAATATATAATTTGCGGTAGGAATTTTTAACGGAACTTACCGGGTGGTTTAAGAAAGCCTTGGCTGGTTCTGCGATTCCACCACAATAATAACACAATATATACACCGTAGTCCCGGTAATGTTCGTGAACCGATAATACAATAAATAACTCAATACTTAGTACAAGTTATTTTTCTCGTTAAATCGTTAGACCAAGATGGCGGCGCGGGCGGCGATTGGCGTTCCGTTCGTTTTGGAGAGGAAGGGGTTGTATAAAATACATAGATAATAAACAGCGTGCGAAGAAAGTATACATAAAATATGCAGAATAAGAAAGAGGAAATAATACATATAAAAATTAATAGATGGCGTTACCATCTTTGTACAACTTATTTCTACATTTTTCATTTGGCAACACCGCTATATACGAAGCGGACATATAGTTAAGCCTTTGGGTTGGCAATCAGTTACTTTAGAAATGTGCTCGAAAGGCGAGTTTATTCAATGCGGGGAGTCGATTCAAGTCCACATATTCACATAACAAAGCCTTGTGGTAGGGTTAGATCGTGAAATAATGTACGTCGGTGGATACCACAGTTCATATTTACACAGGGATTTTTTTGCAAACTATCTTCTAGATTATTACTGCTATTGTTGAGTACGTAATATTTTTACAAGTTTCTTGTGATAAATTCAATGTTCCAAGATAACAGTGGCCTTTCTTATAAATTTATAGTTGTATTACTGAAATAAGTACTATAAGTATAATAGAATGTGTTAGAGTTGAACCATAGTAGTAAGTTAATTTTCTAGGTATGATAAACGAAACATACTAGCGCATAAAAAAGGCACTATATATATTTTAAGTTTATTAAATTGAATAAAATAACGTTTTATATATGTAATATTTGTTCAATTCAATTTGCTCCGTATTTATTAATCTACACAAACGTCTCGGAAAATTTTAAAGTAACCGTTAACTTTTTAATCGAGAAAAGTTTTTGTTACTTGATTTCGCGCGTGAACACATTTGTCTCATATTATGACACTCTCTTTCAGCTTATAGTTTCTTTTTCTCTCTCCAGTTTGCGTTACAAATATTACATGAAAACGGTACATAAAATACCTTGAAATTTGACTTTGATTGCGCCCAAAATAGTTTTTTTCTAAAAAAGTATTCGCCAAAATATATCAGAGTTATGTGATAGGAGAAAAGTTATTTCCTAAAAACTGATCTTAAGTTGTGGTTTAGCTGTGAATAGGATTCGACGAGAATAATCCTCTCACCGTCAGCTCATTCGCCAGGTTAATTACATCTACCCTAGACTTCACGGCTGATTTAGTTCTCGAATTAGGTTGAAATGACCCAAGCCTTTTCGCCCTTAGTTTAGAATTATGTTACTTACATATGACTGTGGTTTTCTCATATGGTGTTTGCTTAGTTAAGATCTGTCTTTATATATTAATTTAAGTAATACTTAGAATTCGCTGATTGTTATTTCATATTTTACCTAACTACGTAGAAAGCACAACTATAATATACATATACTAGCGGGTCCGCCGGACGATGTCCCGCCCTGATAATAAAAAAAACCTTGACAAATTATATACTAAAACGTTCCTCGTGAATTACTTTATCCACTGGTGAAAACCGCATGAAGATCCGTTCAGTAGTTTTTGAGTTTATCGCGAACAGACAGACAGACAGACGCGGTAGGAGACTTTGTTTTATACTATGTAATGATATGTCAGTTCAAAAGCCCTTTCGGCCGTTAAAAGATATACTGACATAAATATTACGTCCTACCCTCTAATACGAAGCAAACCTGTAAAATACCTAACGAAATAGGAGCGGGGATCATTATCGCGCGGAGCGTCGGCCCGTTCACATCTCTAAAAATAATACGTAACTATATTCTATAGTGTATTACTGTATTTGGTGTTTAAGGTAAATGCTTTTATTATTTAATATTTAATTGATACTGAGTGACTGATTGATTAATTGACAAGAAAGTCGCTTATGATTGCCGTAATATTTTTCACAAATCGAAGTGCTTTTAATGGAGAAACTAATATTATAAATGCGAACGGCTGTTGTTTATTAAACTTTCAGGTCTTATCTACTCAACCGACCATCATAAAATTCTCCATACACGTTGTGTTAGGTCTACACAAAAAAACATAGAGTACCTTTCATAAAAAAAAATGTAGTCTTCCCGAGAGATATATTAAATCTACATTAACGCGAACGAAGACGCTGGGCACAAGCTAGTTAAAATACTTTATTTATTGATCTGTCCGTGTAATTGTCTTCTGAGTTTAATAAATCCAAAACGGCAAAACCTATTTTTATAAGATTTTATACACAAAAAATATATACCACTTCACAGACGATCAGCGAAGATATTAATAAAAAATTTTGATTACACCATCAGAAGTCGTGAAAGAAGAATGATTTCAAAATAAAATGTGTATAAACATTGAGACAAAATAATTACTGTGGACACGGCTACTATAAATATAAAAGTTATATGTAATTTTATTATATTTTAGAGACGAATTAAATCAATTTTACCTATCCGAATATGTGCCGTATGTTGCTAGGAAATCGTATTGTGGAAAGACATTAAACTTGCATCTGTTCGTGGTTGTATAGACGTCAGCCTGCGAACTTGCGCCGTTTTGTACTGGCGACATACGACCGACTATTCGGGGTAGTTACGCTGCGGGTTTTGACAAACTGAAATATCTGGTAAAACAGATTTACGTTTCGATTCTATTACATAGTAATTGGCGCTCGTTTTGAAATACTGTATTAAGTTTTTTTATTGCATGTATTTTTTAAATAAAGCCCTATGTAGAAAGCCAATTTTACAGAAAGCGTGAAAAAGCCTGCTACAAAACAATTTGTGAAGTTAGAATATTCGGTAAAAAGTATGTATGAGCTACATATATCATTTGGTTTCTAATTGATCTAGTGTATTTCTAAAAAAACTAGACCATACCTTCAAATTCGTTGAATTGGAGCGTTTGAATTGCAAACTTTTTGTTTCACTTATACCTATAGCTATGTATAATGAAACATTTTAATACAAATATATAACATATAAAATATTAACGTAATATAAATATTACATGTGTTAAGCTTCTAAAATATATACAAACTTTTCAAATTGGCACGTAATTCTTTTCTACCATAAGCAAACGAGTCGATTAACATGAACTGCACCATAACTTGTGAGATGGGACAAGTGGAATAAAACTACATTGATTGATAAAATTTTAGCTATGTATTCATTTTTTCACACTACAATCCAAGTTCGATACACAGTTGTAAATTAGATTTACTTAATTCGAATGCGAATACTACTATTTGTTATGACAATACACAAATGTCTATAAAAGTTGAGAGGAATAAAGAAGTATCTAAACTTACCAGACGATTCTTTGTACGGATATTCTAATACATGTAGTCAAGTCTATTTAAGAATATACATTGTTTACAATATTGTAAACACGCTTTTGTTAACAGGAATGATTTGAAAGATAATATCTTATATATGTAGAATTATTTTCTGTTTAATTTTTTTCTTACTCAAATGTTTTATTTTTACGAAAACTCATTTTTGAAAGTTTATTTTTGAACGCTCGATTCAATTAACTTATTTTAATAGGCTTAAAATATTATTTACGTCTTTATTGCAGAAGGATGCGATGCATGAATATTTAAAAAAGTTTCGAAAATGCGGTGACCATCTTGTAACCATCGGAATATCGATCCAACGCAAGTCCAGTCCGAGCTAAAATGCATGTCAATATATACACTGACATATTTATGAAATAAATATTCTAAATATATTTTAACGTTCCAGAAACGTCTTCGTGGTAACGCAAAATATAGAAGTATAGATTTCGCTGTACTTGAATTTTCAATACGTACTAGCCGGCTTGGTAATTAAACTTTGGTCTTTCCTCGTTGAAGAGGTCTTTGCTCTTTTAGCGTCACATCTTCATATTATTTTAGTTGAATTGGAAAAAAAATAGAAATAACACTCTGTAAAAAGTTTGGCTTTAATTACATTTTATCGATTCTAAAACACGACAGTTTATTACGTACGTTATTGTATTACGTATGTTCGTCCGTCAGCCGCAATATGGATGAAGTTTTGTTAGTGTCATCCAGAGCGAAATTTAGGAATTTAGTGCCACTCCACCATCGTGGCATACACTACTACTACCACTGTACAATATTCTCTCTACCGAAATATTTATTATCCATAATATTGTTATATATTTTCAGCTGTATATAACGGGAGCTTTGTCGGACGGTAACATATTTAAAAAAATAAAAAAATGTTATACAGCATGTTTTATTAAGTGTTGGGAAAATTTAAAGATTTAAATATGTTTGTTTAATTCATACAACGAAATAATACCACAAAACCGACGTGAAGTAACATTGCTCGCATTGTTGCTTTTCGTTCGGTCAGTAGGAGTGCCGGAGGCCCATCTCACCCTCCCTCCTCCCCCGTCCCTTTCCCCCTCCCTATAACCCCAGGCGGACAACGCACTTGTGACTCCCCTGGTGTTGCTAGTGTCTATGGACGGCAGTGATCACTTAACATCAGGTGACCTACCAGTTCGTTTGCTTCTTATGATATATATATAAAAAAAACTAATAAACAACCAAGAAAACCTAAGTTAAAGTTTATTCTAAGACTTTCAAAAGTATAAACACAATCGTAATAAACCTGCGTGCAATGATTGGTGTCAAAAACTACAAGGGGCAACCCAGAGATAATAACTTTCTATAATAACTCGGACAATAAACCCTTTTGTTTTGTTCCTGACGTTCGTTCAAGTGAAAGTGAAATCACCCGACGGTCATTGACACTGTGCTTTAACATAGACGCGTAGAGGATTGTGTATAATTTTTGTATGTTTCTATATAATTAGTACAAATATTAAGCACCTATGTTTTAATTGATTTAGAACGAGAATCGAGTGCAGAGTATCCTCCATAAATATGGCTAATGTCTAAACATTCAGCCTGTATGGGTCAATCTCTGAAATAGTTGAATCGATTTAATATAACTTTTAGAGGCGGATGTAGAAATTTCTAGAATAATAAAAATTGAATTCTAGAATAATAGAAATAATTAATAGTATAATTATATATTATACCTATATATAAATTCAGAAACTGTGCCTTAATATAGTCAATTTTAAAATAATGTTTTTAAAATATTAATTTGAAAATAAATATTTATAAATTGTCATTCTTAGAAGCTTTATTATCCATTACATATCCATTAGCTTATCTAGGGGGGATTGTCCTAACCCATAAAGGTTTAAGTTTCATACAAACGAATGTAAACATCATTGATACACTCGTTATTAGACTATTGGCAGCACAATAAAAAAAATTGAGCCGTCACGGGACGCCTGGCAGATGTGAAACATTGAAATTGTTTTGTGTAAGTTATATGCCTAAAAGAACAGATTACAATAGGAATCAGCCATGGCATAATGAAAAGATAAACCGTTACCAATTTGTACCATAAAATAATGACGCAGGGTATATTTGGCGGCATTTATCATAGGACGCTAGGTCGTCGGCGCGTACTGCGTAACAGTAGTATAACGTGTGGCCGACAAAACAATTTGAATCTTATGTTTATACAGATAGGGTAGCAAATGTTTTTGAGTATTTTGTTAATAGTGCAAAGTTCGTGTTTTGCGTCACCACGTGCATCGGCCCACGCCAAAATCCGGTTTACTCACGTTGGTAGTTATTATATTAGGCAGTTTAACGCGAGAGGGCAGCTCCTGGCTTCCTCCCCCCCCCATCCTTTCATCCATTACTTACCGCTGGCGCACGAACGCATCGCGCGTGCAGTCCGGTATTATACGTACCGCGAGAAAGACGTACGCCAGGCAGTTCGATATAGTATGTGCCGCGAGACGTATGTTAACTCTCTATATCACGAACTAGTGCGCAAATTGACTTGTGAGTGAACAGTGAATACATTTTATGTGACCCGCCTACTGATTGGATACGGACACAAACCAGCGATCGGCCTCTACCAAGTAAGCGTATATATTTATATTCTATCCTAGCTCAATCGAATATACTCTTGGATCCTACGATTGGGCGTATTTCCCGTGATACCTTGCCCATGCAAACCGCCAAAATACAGTCCACATCTCTCCTTAGAAAACTACCGCAAATAATGGAGGTGAAAGGAATCAAGTGAGTGGTCCGTTCGAGCCCGCATTTCTTGGTCCCTCTCGCCGGACAATCCACCCACTTTATGGTCCCTCTCGCCGGGTTTCCCTCCACACGTGTATAGATGATTCACATCAAAAAAACTCGTAACGCAATGTAATGTAAAATTAGAATTATTTTTTATATTAAGTATTTAAAAACAGGATCCGTCATTTTGAGATCTGGATCTTAAAAAATCAGCCGAAGAGTTAATGATATATACAAGAGAGTATATTAGTTGATTAAGATTTTGTAACCTCTGAATATTAAATAAACGAAAGGGATTAATTAAAAGAACTTTATAAAAAATAATTAAATGCCTTATTATTAATTAATTAAATAACTTATTTCCATGAAATACTCCCTCATCAAACCAAAAGTGTGCTCGTAATTAAGAAAGAGACAATAGCGTTTAACACGACGGAGCTAGAATGGAATTATATCCAGATTCTGTATTATATTACCAGTTTATAAATCTTTGTTATTTTGCTTTTAGCGGAACGATGAGCTTCGCAAAACAATGGCGAATATCTTACGAAACAAAAGAGGGGGGTGAAATTAAATCTGAAGATGCTTTCCGTCAGCAGCAAGATCTGAATAGTTTAATTAAAACCTACACACACGACTATGCAATTAAGCCTTAAGATGATATTAAGTAGAACGCTGCAGACAACTTAAATTATTATGTAGTCTTTCTACTTTGTACCAAGAATATTAGGCGACAGTTTATCGTGTATTTATACCATGCTTGTTTGTTAGTAAATATTTGTTTAAAGTCTTTAAGCTTAACAGCAATGGACTATACTTGGAGAACGACAACGTGAAACAATTAAGAAGGTAAAATGTGAAGTTACTATGCACAATTAAGAGCAGAGCTAAGAAACTTGACTGAGACTCGGACAATGTAAGCCGAAATTAATTTTAATTTAATCTCTCTCCCTAGTTACTAATGCAACTCAGGTGAAGTTGGGGGAACGTTTGTTGAAAACTAGAAAATTGTTCTTGGAATCTCAAATACAGAGGTATAGAGTAAGGTTAATGTAAATTCACCGCTTAGGGAGCGCAGAATATCCCTTAAAATGTTAGTTTTGTGTATTTAAGAAACATTTTGAAGTAACTGCTTCGACGTGGTCTACGTTTTCTTATGATCTTTCGTATTTAAACGTGGAACGGATTTTTTGTTATTTTCTTGATAACCTAAAAATATATTGGTTTATCACGTCAAGTGAAAGAATTTACCACAAAGGTCACATTAACATAAAAAGGGACCTTTGAAGGTGATTCCTCTCGCGTGACGTGCCAAATGTTGATATACCTAATATTATATCTACAAAAATATAATAATGTGTATATTTATTAGTTATTAATTATTGTTTGTTATATAGTTTTTTACTTAGTTATATTACGTAATATTATATCTACGAAAATATGGTAAAGTGTTTGTTTTGAAGCTCTAATTTTGACTGTTAGTTAGTTTTCAAAAGTATATTTTTACATTTACTTGCTTTTTTGTTGGCAAAGAATATTGGCTTATACCATATTATGAACTTTAGGATCGCAGCAAGTATCTCATGCGAAGGAAAACCGTGCGTTAGCGAAAAGGATCAAAGTGTAAATGCCTACGAATGCGAGGTACCATGCCACACGATTCTGTCGCTCCGTCGACTCTCTACGCAATACTAGTGCTTTATACGGAGTTCATTTAAGCTTACCTGATTGCATAGATAGTAATTTTAAATTACATAAGTTAAAATAAAATAAAACCGCTGGACAGTTTTTGAAATGAAAGGATGAAGTACATTTACTTTTTTTAAATTTTTTATTTGTATTAGGCTCTTTTATCTCCTTAATGCCTATCATAACCCCATATGATAAGTAAATTTAATGACATATAATTTAGGTTCCAATAATAATTCTTCCAGCAATTCTTTAGTATCGGTTAATTCCCAAAACAAATGTTAAATGCCATCTATGGTTAGACAAATTTCATAGTCCGAAGATACTTTCTCTGTATTGGATTTGTAACAACATTTTCTTTTGAAGTGAAACTCCTTATGGGAGTGCTTTGAAATTCTGATCCGCAATCTTTTTTTGTGACTAAAAGTGGTGGGGATAAACACTGTGTCGGTTAGAGTGTTGAAAACACCGGTTCTCGTCCGATCACTAAAGTTAAGCAACGTCGGGCGCAGTTAGTGCTGGGATGAGTGACAACTTGGGAATACCGCGTGACGTTTACTTTATGCTGTATTTTTGATTGAAATATTTCCTTCTAATACAAAAGTTTCACTTCTATCGTGTGGCTTTAAGACACACGTTATTTTATCAGATTTGGAATCACAGTGCATATTTAAATTACTTATTAATCTCGTGCCACAAAACAAACCAACGTGGCAATGGACACGAACGGTGGAACAAACCTCACGTTGGAATGCATGGTAATATCGTGATTAGAAAAATTATATACGTGTGCTTTGACTACGGTTAACATGATAATAATATTATATTTCCAATTACTATTTATAAGTTTATATAAACTTTATATTCAACTAGTTTTTGTACATTGTATATGTGTATATTGTACACTAGCCGTGCCCTCGACTCCGTTCGCGTAGAATTTAATGTAAAAAAAACAGTGACTAATAAAATCATCTGAATGTATTAAATTCATTTACTTATCTACTTTTCTCTCGTACTTCATTCTGGTCGTCATGAAAATAACAATAACTTTTGATAGAGTGAACCGATTTTAATGAAACCAAGACTAAATGTTACTCGAGGATATGCTTTATGATTTGAACACAATACAATACAACACAATACTTTAGCAGTGATGCGTGTTCAAATAATCAGACATACATACAGACATTTCTAAAAATTATTGTAATGTATTTTATTACTTATTCCAAAATACCTGCAACATTTTTTTTTTCTCAAGAATCTATAACGTACAGACACGTTACTACATTCTTATTATTATGTATAGATGTATAAATGTAGTGCATTCTGAATGAAAAATACTTTACATCCTTTTCTGAACCCGATGTAACGTGTATGCAAAATTATATGATGATCGATTGATTATTTAAGAAGTAAAAGCGTAACAAACAAACAAACTTATGCTATTTGTGATATTAGTTAAGACGTACGTAACGTAAAAGATTGTATTATTAGTAGGGTACAGAATGTTGACTCTGTTTTAATATTAAGAGTATATTTCGGACTTACTATACGATAGTATAAGCAAGGAAGTAAGGGACCCCGCGTGGACCAAACGCCTCTTCCATAGAGGCTTTGTTTACTGGCCCATCTATATATATATAATATAATAAAATATGTATATATTTGAGCCAAATATAAATTAAAAGAAACATCTACAAAATAGGCCAAGATAAATCAATTCAGTACCTTTTTTCTACTCGGTTTGGCAACCGGTCTATTAACTTTTTTTTGTTTAATTGCTATCGACGAGTTTTATTGTTATTGTTAAAACCTCTATTGTCTGGATGTGGTCAATGAGGCTGTCATTTTATATCATAAAATGAAATATATTTAAATTTGATTTGAAATAAGTATATCACTCTTGTAATATCTTTTGAGCTTGTTATACAAGATTAATAAAATATAAGTTCTTTATGTTTGGATATTGTTATATTACTAGTCTATCAGTTATTAATAAAAAGTTTTACAGGAAACAGAACATATTATAGTGGACATTACTTTGCACTTCCGCTTGGAATTGATTGACCACTACTAAGTGTTACTGTAACAAAAAGCGTTGTTTACTAACACATTAAAAATAATCGAATACTGCGTTTCTTGGTTGAAAATGATACATATTCAACATTAAATTTGTGTTCTGCGTAGCTATATTTAAAACGGTCAAGAAGTTTGGCGCGCTGTATTAGTAATATGAATACGTCATAATATACGCGTGTGAAGGGAATAAGGTTCTACGGAAGCATATGTATGATATGTGAAAATTAACAGGGGGTTGAAGTTAACGTAGAATTCTCACGCGACGGTGGGATCAAGAGGGTTCAATTGCAGCGTCTCATGAGTTATAGTAAAATATGACAGTATGGGTTTATGGAACCAGCTATGTTTTTAGTAAATTATTTTTGTGTTGCTACTAACCCTTCAGAGAAAAATAAAGTGGTTTACTTTGCTGTAAAATTTACCTTGTCTAATGTTTCACTTACTTATAGTAGAATCGAGATCGAAGAGAATCTAGGAGGCTTAGTTGACAATACTGTGTTCTTGGGAATTACACTTGATTATAGGGTGGATCAATATGTGAACGATTGTGACGTCTGGAGATATACCAGATCGAGTTTTTTGCCGGTTCTTCTCGATGACTGGATTGTTGTCCGAACCGGTGGTAGCTTTGACGTTCATAAGCGTTTCTCAGGACCTAAATTTAATAAAGTATATTTTAATTATTTATATTGATTTGTAAAAATATCGGTAGTGTCGATACATACAGACATTTTGAATAACTATTATATTGATACATTATCAATATATTATATTCTGCTTGTGGACTTCTTCCTTTCGTTTTTCTTGGTATTCTTTTCGATGTCCTGAATAGAAGTGAATAAGGATGGAGGGTGGAAGTTTCTCGACAGGCATTAAAATTTGCTGACCGAGTTTGGACAGATAAATTTTTAATGTGTGCGTATTTCCCACGCATCGTTGAATCATCACGTCATCTATAATTTTTTACTGCAAGTCATGTGTGGACATAGTTCTAGACCTTCATAGATATTTATTCCGTGTCCAGCAGTAGCTTACTCTATTATACAGGTCGTAAGATTATTATCTAGTCTTATTAATAATATATACGAAAAAATTCGTAAGGACGGATGTATGTAATTCTTTCACGCAATTTTTTTAAACTATCGATTTTGATGAACTTTTACAGCAATATAACTTATAAATCTGAATAGCACATAGAATATAACATATGAACTTATTGTGTAATATGACCAAGCTATAAAGAAAAGGGTCTAGTACATTGAAAATAAATCCTGTCACCTAATGAGAGCTATCGGTATGCACCGTATAAACATTTATACAATATATAGGTGTAACAAGTAGGCGGAAATACACAGTTTGTGCTACAAAGCGATACAAAACTTTTTTTGTAAATAAATTTCATTTTTATCTTGGCCCTATTTTATATAATAAACTAAATAGCATTCTTGACATATATCCACTAAATAATCATAAATGTAAGGAAGTAGTTACATCCTGGTTGAGGACGCAGAAATATGAAGACATAGCAAACTTATTTAATTGTCTGGCAAAATTATAAATAATTAGGCATATTTATATACATTCATACACATACACACTTATTATATAAAAACTAGTTAGGCACATCCAAATTTAATATGTACTCGTATATTATGTATGTTAATAAATATTTTATTTATTACAGTATACTCTATGATATATCCATATATTATGATGTAATTAATTTAAAATGTTTGTAAGTTATATCTATGACACGCTATAATACGTCACAGGAAGAGATTAGCGTCTGAGATACAGGCTCGGCCTAGTTCAGGGGCTAAGATAGATAGATATGTAAAAATACTGTATATCGTAATATAAACCTTTTGCATTATAGTGTATCTTGTTGTTGTATAAACTTATTATTATTATTATATATCCCTCGTGGAATCCTTTATAAAGGTTCACCAAACACAGCTCAAGTTGCAGGCAAAAGCTAGTAACAAAGAAAGGTTTAAAAATCTACAAAACTATTAATCAATTTCAATTAAAATGCAATACTGCATTCTACATAATATGTAAATTTCCGTATATCGTATTACTAATGTTCTAAATAAATTCTTAGCCGGAGCGCACACCAAAAGGCGGTTAAATAACTTTATTTATGATGTCGTTAACTTGTTAAGGTAGTTGTAAATTACTCTGATTATGATCTTCGACGCTGCCTGTTTATAAAATGTTGAATTATTTGCAGACAACGCCGTACTCTTTTTAGCGTTTCTCTTTGATTGGCCTGAGTTGTCAGATACGAAATACACTTTTGAATTCGTGAGACACATATGCCGGGTACACATGTGTGTCTCACGAATTCTAATATGTTTGAATAGTTAGCTTAGTGTAGCTTAGACAGATTCGCATTATTACATTCAAAGTAACAGCCCTAGCCGAAGTTTGGCCACTTTGGCACTCTTGAGGTTGTTGCCAAGCGGCGTAGCGCCTTACGCGCTTGCCTTAGTAGTCCGGTGAAGCTATAAGGTGGTGCTTTTAATATGGTAGAGCCACGCCGAAGCTATTACTAATTTCAGCAAAATAGGTCGGCTCGCCCGGGGTAGTACCACCATCTCACAGAACAGCGAGGTGAAATAACAGTGCTTGCATGGTTGCATTTCGTTCGGTCAGTGAGAGCGCCGGAGGTCCACATCCCCTCCCCTCCCTCTTCTCATCCTGCCCTTTCCTCCTCATCCCCTCCACCCCCAAAACACAGGCTGGCAACGCACTTGCGACTTCCCTATTGTTGCCAGTATCTATGAACCGCGGTGATCACTTATCATCAAAAAAAAATTGAAGAGAATTTTAGTCAGAAGTTGGCTTTTAAAAAGCTGGAAAAGATAGACAGATGTGGATATAGGGAGTAGATTCAAATGCATTAATCCAAAATTTTCGTGCTCTCAATCTTTTGCCACACCCATTTTCACCCCTTAGGAGTTGACTTATCAAAAATGTCAAGGATGGGCAGGGCAAGTGAGTAAACGAAATACGTGAACCTTTAGATTTTTAATTTAACAATTTTTTTTTCGGACAATTGGCACTTGTTTAAAATTTTTCATACCTATTTTTATAAAATTGGGGAAAAAAAACTAACTAATGGCCAAACGTGAACAATCGATGAGCATACTCTCCACGAATTTTCAAATTCTTACGCAAATTGTTTTTTATTTTTTTTATGTCATAGCGGACAAACGAACAGGTGGGTTACCTGATGTTAAGTAATCACCACCGTCCATAGACACTAACAACACCAGGGGAGTCGAAAGTGCGTTGCTAGCCTGTGTTTGGGGGAAAGGGAGGGAGGGGGAAGAGGAGAGGGGAGATGGGCCTCCGGCGCTCTCACTTTTTTTTTTTTTTTTTTAGCGTGGGGAAATCCCTTATGGATTCCCCACCCTCTCGGGGGAGAGGGTGGGTTATGTCCGACTCGCACGGACTAAAACCCCACGGTGTACGTCTGCCGCTATAGTTGGGGCGGCACGAGATCTCTTCCGGCGCTCTCACTGACCTAACGAAACGCAACAATGCAAGCACTGTTACTTCACGTCGGTTTTCTATGAGAGGGTGGTACTATCCCAGGCGAGCCGACCTATTCATGCTGAAACCAGTAATAGCTTCAGCGTGGCTCTACCACCTACAAATGAGGTGCAAACATCCCGGAGCTACATTTTGGCAGTAAAACGACCTTTATGCCATCACGAAACACTGGCGCTTTGTTATGTCGTCATTCCCCTTTCAGGCCACCGTTCTCGACTCCCCTGTGTGTGTATGCGTGCGTACACCATACACTTCGTTACTTCTTTTTGTGGACTGCATACCTTCTATTTCCATCCGACTATAGTATATTTGATACGTATTTAAATATATATTGTAGCATTGACTTCAATATTTCACATCTGCCTGGTGTTTTGCGAGGAACAACTCCTTTCTTATCACTTCTTCAAACAAAGTCCTCCGCCGCGTCTGTTTGTCTGTTGACGATAAACTCTAAAACTATTCAACGGTTTTTATTAATAGATTTAATAGATAGAGTAGTTCATGAGGAAGTTTTAGGTATATAATTTGTACTTTTTGTAAATTGGTAAATAACGATAAATGTTGGAAGCGTCGGAAAAAGTCAGGCCGCCTGGAAGCTCTTGACGTAAACGCTGCCCTTTGAGATATTACAAAATAATTGAACGATGCAGACGAAGTCGCGGGTCTCATCTAGTCTGAGTATAAGGAGGTGACTGCTCTGTATCTGAAAACGAAGTGCAGTACGGAAACAATAGTAATCATCGGGAATTATCAGTCATCACTATCATGCTGGCCTGTAAGTCTTGTGATAGTTGTTTACACTTATTAACTAAAAAAACTAATTTAAATTCTTATACAATTTGCCTGACTCTCTAATACGACTTTTTACCTCGATGTATATACATAAATTATGGTGTCTAATATTTTATGGTTCCATTTTGCTCTAACGTTGCAGCGCAAAATAGTGGGTGCCTTCAAGTAGATTGCGTTTTCTTGTCGAAGCGACGTGCAACCGGCCATATGTTATGATTTCAGTAGGGATGTACCTCGTGAATCAGTTTGTACTCTTGTTATTAACGATTATTTTAGACATATTATACTAGCAATTTGCCCCGGATTCGCACGAGTGCAAGATACTAACGTCGACGTATAAGTATCCAAGTTATTTAGACGACTGTATTATTAAATTCTTTTTTGCATGTTCACATTAACTTTTCCTCAAAATCAAAGAAGGTCGTAAGATTACCCATATTTTGATGTACGTCATGTGAAATAATTATTTTTTTTCTAAGAAATCTACAGCTATGCGTGCTTTAAAAAAGCACAAGAAAAGTATTAATTTCGTCAATTATGATTTTTGTATATATTTATCAGCACTCAGATCCATATAATATAAAATATAACATAGTAAACAAAGTCCTCTGCCACGTCTGTCTGTTCACGATAAATTCAAAAAACTACTGATCGTATTTTCCTGCGGTTTTCACCAATAGATAAGTGATTCATGTGGAAGGTTTAAGTATATAATTTGTCAAGATTTTTTATTATCAGGGCGGGACGATGTCCGCCGGGCCCGTTACTATATAAATATAATATACACGTATTATACATATAAATCTTCCTGAATAAATATTGTAAGCAATAGTGAAAACATATCAAAATGTTTAACGCGGTTCAGCAGAACTGAGGGAACACCGGGAATATGAAAAACGACTTTGTTTTAAGCATTAAGATAAAGATAAGTTTTAAACATAAAAGGTTTTGTTTAAAGCACACACTTATTATTATTTACTTCATTTATTTACTCCGTAAACCTCAAATTATATTTAGATGAAAGGAAAAATAATACTTCATTTACTTTTATAATAGCTTTGAAAAATCGTTGCATGCCTATTTTTACAACAAAACCTTTATAGCAGACTGCCGCTTCTTGTTTATTTATTTAATGCTTTCTAAAGAAAATGAGGTTAGTATATATTCAAGACCGCTCTTTTTTATAATATCACATAGGGAAGAAGACCGAGATAGTCGGCTAAGTTAGGTTTCGTGTAGCGTTGTCATTGTCTCTCGCGGTCAATGCGCTGTGCGATAGAGACAACGCTTTAACAAAACGAAAACGAGCCGATCTTAGTCGGACGTCTCACTCTTTTCCCGACGTTTCAAATCAAATGGCGGATATTATAAATAGTTTATATTATGGTAATTTACATAGAGCATATTAAACAGCCAGATACAGAATTGACAAGCAGGGTTGTTATACAAAATTCATTCATTCCATTTCGCGAGAGAATCCAACTGGTTATCTGTTAATTCCGTAGCAGAGTTAACCGCAATGATGGATTGTAGACATAGTGCAATTTAAGAACGATGAAGACTGGAGAAATGAGGAATTTCGATGGTCGTGGCGTCATCGTCACGCTTGCTGGTTATAACTAACATAAAAATCAAACTAGTAAACGTGACATAACAAACTGAGTTACTGTTACCGGTTTTTTACTAGACTAAAAGCCCGAATTTACGTAACAAGTGTTAAAGAAAATCCCAAACAACCATTCAAAAGACAGTTGGTACAAATTTTAATCCCTTATCCGCGTGCAATTCGAAGGGAAAGAGGTCTTTAAAGTTACGCGATACAGCGCCTCCGACGTCATTCGTTTCCCGCCGGCCGTCACGTGCCGCGTTTTATTGTTCCCGCCGCGAGTTTTCTGGAAATTTCTCCCGGCGTGGCGAACAATGCACGACCATAACAAAGGGTAAGGGGCTATTTCATTACTTTTGACTTGAAATCTTTAAGAATGGATGTGTGATTTATGTGTTTACTTTCTTTATTTCTGTACAGAATGTTTTTATGTTAGTAATTGTTGTTAGAATTCTTTTTATTATTAAAAAAAACTCATATATTAAGTATTGAATACATCAAACATATTATTGACATTGAATGACGCCATCGACGACGTTACGATTTAGAAATCATCATTACATAGTATAAAACAAAGTCCTCTGCTACGTTTGTCTGCTGTTCGCAATAACCCCGAAAATTACTGTACAGATTTACATGCTGCTTTCACCAGTCGATAAACTGACTCATGAGGAAGGTTTTAGTATATAATTTGTCAAGGTTTTGTGTATATAGGTTAAAATACAACGATAATTGTTGGAAATGTCGGAAAAAGTCAAGACGCCTGGGAGTTTTCATTGAATACGATGGCTTATCATTTTGAGATTTAACAAAACAATATAACAAAGCAATTTAGACGGATACAGTATTAATAATTATCAACTTAAAAACGTTGGTTACGAGTACATTAAGCATTTCATGAACATCCATCTTTATATAATATATAATTCTTCTATCCGGGTGTATGTGACTGAACTCCATCTAAACGGTTGGGCTGCACGTATATTGCTAGTTTATCTTTTGCCGTGTTTGTAACCATCAGGGCAAGATCTGTACGAAATAAAATGTTGAAACAGTCCTATGTGTAACATTTAAGTAAAAAAATGTGTCCTATAAAAAGTAAGTAAGTCACTGAGTTAAACAGAGGACAGTATCTTCAAAAATATTTATAGATTGACGTTCACTTCGTTCAAAGGGACGATTTTTTTTGTTAACATATAGTTAGTCGTGTGAAGCCGTGGTAAGCAGCTAGTATATAACAACGACGATACGTTTCAATTGGTTGACAGTGTGGTAAAACAATAACATAATGGACTGTGTGAGAAAGAGAGATGCCACTATTATTGACTATATTAATAAAAGTGTTTAATTTGTTATTTGTCAATGAATTCATCTCTATATCAATTGGACCTATGATATTTTGGCCATATATACATTTACATTAGCATATATATTTGCTATAAGTTGACAGGAAAGTCGATTATTATTGGATGGCTTCTAAATAGCCACCGTCTTTCTTAAACTATATTTGCAAATGAAAGAAGTAAAATAATGTTACCGAGATATTATAAACACATTATTTTAATAAGAGTGATTGTTTATATATTATGAAAATTAGTAACATAACCCCGGGTACATTTTTTCCAGAAATATATCTTCTATCTATCTTAATATATATATTTCTTGTGTGCGTGTGTATGTGACTGAACTCCTCCTAAACGACTGGACCGATTTTGATGAAATTTTTTGTGTGTGTTCGTGGAGATTCGAGAATGGTTTAGATTGACAATTGGACTCGGTAGGTGGCGCTGCAGTTGACTTTTAGGATTTTTTTTATTATCAAGGCAGGACAACGTCCGCCCGGTCCGCTAGTATCTATATATATCTTATCAAGATAAGACAACGTATACAGATATTTAATAACGTTCAAATTCCGTGTTTATATGAGATTAATTTTATTTTTATATTGGGTACAGTTGTGTCTGTTACAGTCTACTATCTGTGCATGCAACTTTCCACGTATTTCTTTTATTATTTGTTGCCATTATTATCTTTCTTAGATATTATCTATTGTAATAAGTAGTTGTATATATATTATCCGTTTCTAGATATTTATATTAAGCATTTACGCGAGTATTGGTTCAATAGAATAGAAGTTGACTTGTTGCAGAGCCATCTATTGTGTGGAGTGGTAAGAAAACTTTTACAATGAAACAAAGTTCAAGTGTGTCAATTGTCTCGATAATTGAGCAAATGTTCGTCCTAACTAATATTGTAAAATCGAATGTGAGTTTTCTTATTACGCTTGTAAATCCTAATTACTGATTCGATCGTCATAAAAGCTTACAAACAAGTTGTGAGTTATAAACAAAATAACATAGGGTACTGTTCTCGAAAGAACGATTTTCGAGACGATAATTTATATTAACAAGAGCTAAGCCGCTGTCAAAAGCTAGTTTATACATGTTTTTGTATTTTCTTTCAAGATAAATATCTTTGTTGTAATAAAAGAATTTCATTTAACATCTAAACTGATAGGTTTTTGGTGAATTTTATTGTCAGCCATTGTTGTCTATTTCAGAATTAATTCAAAGTATTAATAATTATATTATTACTTCAAATTTACATATTGCATGCATTGATTACATTATAAATTAAATAAACATTTTAAAGTTATCTATAATAATTCAAAATTAATTATTTCCTTAACATAAAGCTAATTAAAAAGTAAACCGAAATATGAATAAAAACGAAATTGGTGTAAACATATAAAACGAGTTCATAATAGGATCACGCGAAAATAAAATAAAAAAGAACTCGTTAAGGACTTGTTAAATGTATGGGCGTATGCACTAAGTTGGTGGAACACTCAAAGTTTACGATAATGGCCCGTTATCGGGAGCCAATCTTTGCTTTCCAATGGAATTTTCTTTTCGTTGGCACACAATTAGCTCTGATAGCTTTTTGTACTGCGTCATGCTTGCGTGGCAACTTGTGTATACTTGTTAATGTCATCGTAATGAGTGCTTTTTGTTAAAATTATTGTAGTCAGAACACTTTTGTAGCACTATGACATTTTTATCTCTATATCTATGTATATCGGCGTATCTAAGATATTGGCCGATGAAAAATAAGTTGGCACACTTAAATATTTTTTAAAAGGATGGGTATCTAAATACAGAATATATGAAAGATTGTTATGCCTAGAATTGACTCTTCTCCCTGTATATCCACTAAAATGATTGTAACGTTTAATGTATTTTAAATATATGTACGCTAAAATAATTAAAAATACGTGATTGAGTTTCTCACCGGTTCTTCACGATGAGTGGGTTGTTTGTCATTAGGCTATATTTAATTGTTATTAAGTTTAAATTATAATAAAACACGAACAATGTCAGGCTGGTTGCTAGTGTACATGCAGGGGTCTAGTCTCTTGTATAGAAGGTCGAAAAAAATTGTATAAATATACACATTGTATTATTTTTTTATAATTTACTAGGGTATTATTCTGAGAATTTTTTTTTATATCATAAGAGGCAAACGAACAAGCTCGTCACCTGATATTAAGTGATCACCACCGTCCATAGACACTTGCAATATCAGGAGAGTCGCAAGTGCGTTGCCAGCCTGCGTTTGGGGGAGGGGAGAGAGAGGACGGGGAGGGGGGGAAAGGGAGGTGGGCCTCCGGCGTTCTCATTGACCAAACGAAATGCAACAATGCAAACATTGTTACTTCACGTCGGTTTTTTCTGTGAGAGGGTGGTACTACCCCGGGCGAGCCGACCCATTCATTCTGAAACCAGTAATAGCTTTAGCGTGGCTCTACAACCTATTTTAATTTAGTTACAAGGTTTTTGAAAAAAGAAATATCTATATTACTTGCTAACAGTAAATACTTGGTTAACGCATTGGGAAATGTGTTGTTATATAAATATCCATTTTAAAAGAATGCAATAAATAATAATGCTTAATTTAATTTACTTAGTGGTATCTAATGCAGATAGTTTCACAAGAGTGGTTACGGTTATAAGGAGCCCTTCTAATTGGTCTAAAGGTTTATGTTCGCTTAGTAGTTGCTGAATCCAATTCGAAAAGTAAATCAATCATTGTTATAAGTCACATCATTAAATATATTGTGCAATTTTCTTTTGAAATAAAGTAATAGTCGAAGTCATAAAACAAAAATCATATTATTTGGATTTTATCATTATATTACGTTACATCAAGTTGGCCGTCTGCCGGTTTGCTGTTCTTGTGCATAGAAATAAAAAAAAACTGTTAAATATTACGGATAAATTTTATGATAGCAAAGAGGTTTATGCTAAGCAGAGGGATGACGAATTCTCATAGTGGTTTACTGACGAATCTCTAAACATTAAGAATTTGAAAAAAGATTTTTTATCATGTGCGGGATCCTAAAGTTTTAGTTTATCGTCTAAAAAAATACCAGACAAAAAAGCCCTTAATATTAATAATAAACCTTGCCTTTAAGACAATATAGTTCCTATTTAAATTACATTGGAACTTTTTACAATTTTTTTTCTATTTTTCGACGAAATAGCTTACAATGATACATATATATTCTTACTAGCGGGCCCGGCAGACGCTGTCCCGCCCTTTTTATAAAAGAAACCTTGACAAATACATATACACTAAAACCTTCCCCATGAATCACTGTATCCACTGGTGACAACCGCATGAAAATCCGTTCAGTAGTTTTTAAGTTTATCGCGAATAGACAGACAGACAGACGCGGTGGGGGACTTTGTTTTATACTATGTAATGATGATAGAAAATCGAATGCCCTACAAAAAAGCTCTGTTATGGTTTTTCGATTAGTCAACTCCTTCAAAAGTCATTTGAGGTGAAATTTGAATTTGTGTAAATTAACACTTTTTTTTTTACTTTTCCGAGTAAGTTATTCTGTTATTTTTTAGACAATAAACTAAAAGTATAGCGTGCATCACATAACAAAAGGAAATTGGTGAATAAAGTATACCCTAATAAATATATTTGTAACGTACTTTTAAAGGGTAATTTTGTAATTCATAAGCTCCTCTCACAGATAAAGGCGAGCAAACAACAATAACAAACTACGTTCCCACTGTGTAGTGTTGCGATGGTGGCGCAAATCTGTTTTCTCTCAATGATTTGTCCTCTGTACGTACGGAATCTGTGCTGGGCGACTGCCAAATGTGCAACTTCTACTATATTAAATTTTCTATTATTAGCATCCCTAAAACCAATTGCATAAGGTTGAATTTCTAATTTACTATTCGTTTCGTTATATTTGCAAGTACGTAAGCTTAAATTTCGCTGGGCTCCTATACCACTACCGAATGGCGTTTTCAAGTGTCTCTCTTGATCCTTCCATGAAAATAATATTTTATTATTGTTATAATATCAGATGCGAAGGGGTTCTGTAGATGTTAGCTGAGCTTTGAATGGAGTAAATTAAGTTATCCTCACTTATTCACGCCCGGAACCCACGAGTTTATCGTTTGTAAAGTGTTTGATAAGTTTAGTGTAGCTTTTCTTTTTTTTTAAGTAATTTATTGCACTACTCCAATAGTTTAAAATGTAAGAATTTGTATCAACTACCCGATTCAACGAATGGTTTACCTCATTACTTTTAAAGAAATTTTTGGTGTTTCTTTAGAAGTCATTCAAAAATTAAGCATTTAGAATGGAGCTCGAAAACTATCAACTTTATTACACACACTGTAAATAGCACTGTAGTTTGATAGTTATTTAGTACGTGTTCTAAATGCGACTGCGAAATACCGCTAATAGCTTTTCCAAATTCTTCAGCGGTATTACGTAGAAAAATGAAGCTATTTTCATACAAGTCTGGCTCGGCTCTTTGCATTTTTGCACGACTGACTCGTCTAGAATTCACGAGTTCTAATATAAAGTTGGACATCATTTGACTGCGCGAAGCTTCCTCTAAATGTTTGAAAGGGGAACCCATTTCAGCCGAAATGCAGCTTAATTTAAGTTTAGTCGTACCGCTGAGAGGGAATGACCGCCCTCATAATTTATACCCGTAGGATATAATTTGGCCGGATTTAGCAACAAGCGCGCCACTGAAATGTTTAGAAATCATCCAAATACCGATCTAAATACCATTTGTGAATAATGTTGTCAAATTGTTCATTCTACTTTATGTTCAATACGCTTTAATGTAGAGCTTAAATTTCAATTCAATGTTTACTGAGGTCTTTATTGTTGCGAACCGATTCGCATTTTTCACAATTACTTGGACGTTTTCACGTTAATCCATCTTCTTTGTCCTACGGTTGGATTTCATTTGTGGAACAAATCGTACCATTGACTTCCTTTGTTTTGACTTTAAATAAATTGAGAATGAAATAATTGATTGCGTCAATTGAACGGATTAAGAATATTGATTACTTCTATTGAAATAATGATTATTATTTACTAGTAGGTTGTGTCCTCCTGCTTCGCTTACGCATTTTTTTTTAATGGCAAATCAAATAGCACGATAATGCACACGTACGTAAATTTATATTATAACGCCACACTATCTCAGATAAAATATGGAAGTAAGATGGCATATTATATCAGTGGTGAAAAGAAAATAGTTCTATGATGCTTAGAGATCTACCCATCAAAAATAAGGAACAATCAAAACAGACAGGACATCTTGCTTTGTTTCTTTGACATCTACCATTTCTTTGCGTAATATTTTTTGGTTTCATAATATTTGATATATGAAAAATATTAAATTAATTTGTGGTAATAGTAATATGAATGATATGGGAATAAATAAACTGTAATTTTTTTTTTTTTATTGTAGCTCGGCAAAGTGACTGTACTGTGCCTGATGGTAAGCACAGTACAATCCAAAAACAATGGCGACCACCGAAAGACATACTATTTATCGCTGGTCGCTGCTGTCATGCCGGCCTGAAAGCGACCCAGTCAGGGACAGCCCCCCCGTTGCTGGATATACACCGGCTGATCCCGGAACGCGACACGCTCAAACGTGTCACTATGGCGGGTGTTCCACCTGGTGTACGGTGGTCGCGATCCAGTCGGGTACAGACACCCTACCACCCCGCAAAAAGAAGTTTTGCTTGCATAGTTTGTGTAATATCTCATAACACAGTCAACACGCTTATGAGTTATGACTTATCTACAGCTTTTTACTTATAATCTCATTGTCTTATTTTACAATATAATCGACAATTAAATTACATTAGAATATGCCTAGTCATTTGAGCGTAATTGAAGAAATGATACCACAAAAAAATCTGAGAATTACTAAAACCCTTTGTAGCCTTCATACTAAGCCGAAAAAGCTGGTGGTGGCTTCCGGCTGCTTTGGGTGAAATAACGATACGACTTTCAATGTTCACTCTAACATTGGGTTACAATGTGTACACGTGATACGTATAGACTACAATTATCAGTTGTCACGAAAACTTGACAGACAAATGCCAACCAAATTCAGGGTATCGCTTTTAGGTGTAGCTGTGCTGTGCATTTTACAGATTCACTCTTATCATTTTTCCTAATCTCACCACCAGTAGTATAACTTCAAAAACAACTTTAAACAATTTATTATTATTTACTGAGGTAAATTCTATATTAGTAAAAAGTTATCCATTTATTATTTCATTATACTTATTGAGACTAATATTTATTATTATGACCAAGACTTTTATCCCCTAAAACTTTGTAATAGTATTTCATTTATTATCTAGAGTGGTTTACGATATAGTGATATTATTTATTGCTGTAGTTATCTTTAATTAGAGCAATAAATCTTATAGAGATATTAAAACATTATCATGAACAGCGTGCCCTAATATACTAAAGGATTTTCGATAAAATATAACCCCAATTACACATAACGCAGACGATCATAAATCGAGTTAGGCTGCTTTACGTACCCTCATAAAGTTATATGAAAAAAAACTATTCAATTCACCAAGGGACCTCACTAAATATGGCGAGTGGAATTAAATTAGCCGCACACGCTGTATATCATATTAGCTGGTGCGTCCAACCCGTACTCCTAATTTAACTGTTTATATTCATGACGTGCATATTCCTCGTAGTATCGTTGAAGCGGCTTTGTTTATCTCGCGCCACGACAAATTTGCGGCCAGAAAGTTAGCTCGACACGGGGATACCGTGAGTTTTTCTACGTGTTCAATTAATTTCAGTGTTTCTGACAGGGCGTTCGCTTTTGATAAACACGTTCATATTTTATAAACGGGTTTTTTTTTTTAATTTAACAGTAGAATGGACGGAACAAATTATTTGTACTATTGTTTGATAAAGCTGAAAAGATTATTTTTGGTTGTTTGAATACGCTAAGCTCTGGTAATACAAATTGGATTTGGACAATTCTAATAGCCTTTTAAAACTTATTTATTGAGGAAAGTTATAGAGTATCTAAATTTAGACTCCGACCTTTGAGAACGAAGCGATTATCATACAAATTGTAGGTCAGAAAGTACGTTAAGCTACAACGAAAGATAGTGCAAAGGGGCCGTTGGTTAGTCGAGAGCGCACACGGCGGTTTAGGCACCTAATGAGCATCGAACATTAACGAGAAGGACCGAACTGTAAATGCCTTTGTAAGTGAAGTACCATGCCATCCATCGATTTCAATAACACGCTTTGCGAAACCTAACTACGTACTTTATTGAAGATATTTGATTGAAGAAGGCGTTACTTTGTGGAAATCCATCAAACTACGTAAGCAGTAATTCAAAATTTTAAATTTAAATCAGAGTGGAACTTGAAACTTTACCTAGTGTCATATTGTAGAGGATAGTAATAACATGGTAAGCTTAGTATAAGATTCTCTTTTAATATTTCTCGGAATACGAAATAATCCGTTGACAACAGATGCTAAGAGTAATTATTGGTTCATTATTGGAAATGCTTTTATACAAAAGTAACCTTATCAGTGTATTATAACAACAATGATTCATAGTGTACAAAAATTTATAATTTAGTATGAAATAGCATTTTTTATATCATAGGAAGCAAACGAACAGGCGGGTCACCTGATGTGAAGTGATCACCACCGTCCATAGACAATTGCAACATCAGGAGAGTCACAAGTGCGTCGCCATCTTGTGTTTGGGGAAGGGGGACAGGGAAGAGGGCCTCCGGCGCTCTCACTGACCGAACGAAATTCAACAATGCAAGCACTGTTACTTCACGTCGGTTTTCTGTGGGTCGAGTGTTACTACCTCGGGCGAGCCGACCCATTCATGCTGAAACCAGTAATAGCTTCAGCGTGGCTCTACCACCTAAAAAAACTAAGCTAACTTTATAAACTACCCTTTTCCTTACCTTTAAACATCCTCATTTTTGTGCGCATTAGTGAATAATTTTGCATAGCTAGAAGTCTAGTTTATCAAAGTTACATACTTTGTTTGTTTGAGTACAAATCGCATTTATTTCTCGCCGACATATTATTGTAGTGAAATCACAAAAAATCTGAGGAAGACAGGTCAATTTATTCTATTGAACAGCTTGTCACCCGTGGATAAAATATATGATATAGGTACATTGAGGTGTATAAGACGCGACATTCTAAGTTTCGACCATAATTCATGATACACATTAACGAAATATAAAATAATAGGTATTATTATAAATATTCCTTAAAGTACAGAAATTATTTTTACTTTTATTATTAAATCAATAAAGGAAATCGTTTAGTTTTGTTACATCGAATAAAAACCTATTCACGGTCAAACATTGATTGAGGTAACTGAAATTCTGTAATATCTATGTTTACATATAAAGAACTAGAAATGACCCGTGATTTTTCTTTTGCGTTATGTTATGTACAATATAAAACTTAACAAGAATAAAACATAGCCACGTAATGGCGAGTTATCGTAAGACTAACTTCTGCTCACGGCTTCGCTCGTGTAAATGTAGATTTCGTCTATCTTTCGGGAACATATTTTTTCTGGATCACAAGTGTACCCCATGTCTTTTTTTGTATTTGAGTAGTCGAAGTATGAAAGCGTAACAAACAGACTCACGTTAGTATCTATAATTTTATTTATTTTTGTGCTACAAAAATCATCTTCATGTCTTATTACTTATTGTCTAAATTTTCAAACTAAGCGAACAAATGGTGTTGGGCGGTGGTGTAGAGTGGGTATTTTATTTACTAAAATTTCTTTTCAGTCCCGATGCCCAAAAATTCTTGGCAACATATTTCCAACTTAAAAAGTCTACCATTCTCAAGTTATTTACATGTATAGGAAAGTATTAGTTAAGATCCCACCACAATCCACGTGTATATCTTATATGATTAATTCTACTCCCATAAGTGCGAATATCACCAGGAAATTTTGTCCAAATTCACAATAAATGTAGGTGTAGATTATCGTAATGCGTTGTGAGGTTTCACACTGCCTGATGACAAACGCAGCACGATAACTGGGCCCGCAGTTTTTACACACGTCAGAGGAACTTAAAAATACTAATTTCAAGATATATTTGGAAGGACAAAAGTGTGCGAACGTTTGTCTGTGCCTTTATCTGAATTACATTCAAGGTTAGTTTTTAGCGCGACAAGTAGCTGAAATGTCATTACGCAGGTGTAGCATCGGAGAGGGTCCGTGAGCAAAGATCCTCAAAGTGACCCTCTCTGCCAACGGAAGACAGGCAGGAGGAGGCGGCAGTTTGATCGCCTCCTCCCATCGTAGCCCGTAGCCGGATCAGGGAGGATGGGTCGGAGGGCCCATCTTCCCATTGTACAGGTCCAGCGGACGGAGGAGACGACCGGTGTGTACCCGGCTGTCTCCTAACAAGACGGGGCCCGGTGGCGGCGCTTTCGCTGCTGGGCCAACCGCTGGGGCGGCACGATGAAGTCTATGAGGGTCTAGAGGGTGGTGTATCCATAAGGGATTTCCCCACGTTATAAAAAAA
Source organism: Antheraea yamamai (assembly GCA_036509395.1). Classification (NCBI taxonomy): domain Eukaryota; kingdom Metazoa; phylum Arthropoda; class Insecta; order Lepidoptera; family Saturniidae; genus Antheraea; species Antheraea yamamai. The sequence goes on along the minus strand of AP028436.1, from coordinate 19,976,928 downwards.
AAAGATATGAGTGTAGCATTACATTATAGGAATAAATATGGACGCTTTAAAAAAATAACTCAAAAAAGTTAATAGGTTTAGTAATAGGGAATTAAAATATTTTCATAACAAATTAAAACATAACTGTATAAGATCGTTAATGACTAAATTTTACTTATTTTCAAAGTTAGATTCTTAATAAAAGCAAAATCAAATTAAGCTTTGTCTGAGGATGGACTAGTTAAAGCTTTGCAGTTTGTTAAAACACAATTTCAACTTGAATTAAACAACTTCCTTAGGAATTGACAGGGGTGAGTCCTTTCATTAAAATTGTTCAGCCGCAACATTTTATAAGATTCGTAAGTCGGACTCGTGAAATAAAACTAATTAAAACGGAGCCCAATCCGAGGCCGCTGTGGAGTTTGTCGCGGTGAAGGGTGATGGAGTTGTTTGCTTAATGTTTACAAAAGGTATTTGGCGATAAGCGCTTTTACTTTTATATTTCCACATAAAAAAACCATTCAGAATTGCATTATTTAATGTTCCTTAGGAGGCACATTAATGTTTGTAGAGGTGTATCGCTTATTTCGTGCTTGCCATTCTTATTTTTAAGTAGTTTCTTGTCTGATGCTTATCTTGATGTTTTTTCTAATAGCTCGGTAAAGGGACAACGCTGTCCTTTTTTATACTTTGTAGTTTTGACCACAATCTAATCTGATGTTAAATGACGATATAGTCTAAAATGGTAAACACGCTAAACCTAGAGGTTATATATGTATGCGATAAAACAATCACAGTGGTTCTCTTTTAGTCACTCTCGTTTCGTGAATCATCCTGTTGGGATCATCCAGTGTAAGCCCAGTAGTTGAGAGACATACAGACCTTAATGGAAACGGTGACGGTGTGATAGATAACCTATCTATTGCCATCGTTGTTCTTGCATTACCATAAGCTCATACAATTACCACAGCTGCCAGAACACACCAACAGGTGCTTGGTGACAGATTTTCAACTTGAGGGTGGTAGCTAGCCAAGCGGACTTAGAAAAAACCCTACCACCATGAGGCTATGGCTTCATCAAGATGTTTTCCTTCACTACGCGCTCCGACTCAGTTCCTAGAATTCGACCCAAGTCCGTTGACGCGGTGTCTGAACACGCTATCAACTAAACTATCGCTTAAAAGAATTTTATGGTAGGAGGAGCTTATGGTAATTCAAGAACGACGGCAGCCATTGATAGATCATCTATCACACCATTACTGTTTCCATGCTGAAGCCAACAGGATGATTAAACAAACAACAGAGACTAGAAGAGAGCCACTGGTTTAACATCATGTAAGTGATGGTTATCATGTCATTTTGGATAGGTAAAACTTCCTTCGAAGAATTTTCTATGGCTGACTGGTAGTATTTTGCTAAACAGCAACTACTCTCATAAATTTTGCGTAAGTATTACAGTATAGTGTAATATACTACTACATCTTAATAAATAACCTGTCATAAGAGTGGTTGTAATTTATGACCAGAGACGGTTATAATAGTAAGTCATTTTCGCATCAGTCGCTTTCGCAACAATATTTATAGGCTCACATAACGACATGTTCTGTTTACGGACGCTGAGCTTCAGGCGATCGTTTTTATTCTTAAATACCACTGTATCTACTTAAAGTAAGGTCTATTTGCCTAATCTATTTCGTTGAAATACGATATGTGTTTTTTTCTTTACATCTAGCTGACCTGACGATCTTCGTACCGCCTTGGAATCAATAAATGTTTTTTTTTAATATTATTAGATTAATTAAACCCAGTTTTTTATTAAGATAAAATACTCAAACTGAATTAAATTCAATAAATATATAGAAATCGAAAAAATTATACACGAAATAATTCATCGAATTCAGTCAATCCGTTTTCGAGTTTCAACCAACCAACCAAAAATGCCTGTCCTTACAAAATGTACAGGAAAATGAATTTTCGTGATAATTCTTTTCTTCGCGAATTTTTCTGATATCTTAATAGTTACTCTGCTATTCGGGGCAGAGAGAAAAACCAACAAATGAAATATCATAAAAATCGGTCCACCCGTTTTTGACTTCTAAATAGTGTAACCAAGCCGATTGTTTTTTATATATATAGACTAGCTGTGCCCGCGATTTCATCTGCGTAGAACTTTATGTAAAAGACAGTGATTAATAAAGTCATCTGAATGTACTTATTAATTTCATTGACTTATCTACTTTTCCCTCCTATTTAAGTTGCGTCATCATTAAAATTACAATAACTTTTGATAGACTGAACTGATTTTAATGAGACAAAGATTAAATGTTACTCGAAAATAGGCTTTATGATTTTCTTGAAGAGGTTTTATCATGAACATGTTATTTTAGCAGTGATGCGTGTCCAAACAGACAGACAGACAGACATTTCTAAAAATGATTGAATTGTTTTTTATTACTTATTCCTAGACACCGGCGACATTTTTTTTTACAAAATATAGAAAGTACAAACACGTTACATTTACAATTTTATCATATGTATATAGATAACATACGTTTACATCACATTTTAAGCAATTAAGTTGTCGGTTGTTTTATCCTTAATAATATTAAAAATGTGAGTTTGTTTATTTCTTAGGTTTTCAAACTTTAATTATTAAACCAGTCGCCTTGAAATTTTGCATTCACATTGTCAGAGATAGTAAAGAAAAGTACTTTTTATTAGAAAAAAAGAAAGAACGGAAGAAAGAAAAATTTGTTGTTGGAAAACATTGCAAACAACAAGATAGATAAAGTTAACATGTACATTGCTTCCGTTGCATTGCATCATTACCGTTATCAACAGTCATTGCTGTTACACCGGTGGACATAGATTTCTCTTAACCAACATCATTCTGTTTGAAAACTTCATTTAAGTAAAAGAGAAACGGTCTATTTACGGTCATTCTTTCTCTTTGTAATCTTCAATTACTAATCTCTAAATTATATTATGCGCACTGGAAATACAGCATGCTATGGGATCAATTATTTATCAATCTATACGTATAAGAAAGTAAATTTAATGTGTCTGTACTTTTTAGATTTTTGTGAAAAAAATTGATGCAGGTGTCTCGAAATAAGTAATGAAATACATTTCGATCAGTTTTAGACATGTCTATCTGCCTGTTTGTATAAACACGTATCAATGCTATAGTACTGTGTTCACGATAAAGTATATCCTTGAGTAACATTTAGTCTTGATTTTATTAAAATCGGTTCACTCTATCAAAAGTTATTGTAATTGTAATGACGACGCAACTTAAGTACAAGATAAAAGTGGTTAAGTAAATGGAGTTAATACATTCAGATGATTTTATTAGTCACATTTTTTTTATATTAGTTTCCACGTGGAAGGAGTCGCTGGCACATAATAGCATGGCTGCATAAATAAAGGCAGTGTCATTCCTATCGATATCTATATATATATATTAGAGATTCCCACCTATATATTGACTCATCACGATATCTCTGGAACCATAAGGCGTAGCGACTTGAAATATGATAGGAATATTCCTTTCGCCGAGTAGAGGTCAGCTAAGAACGGATTTTACGAAATTCCACCCACAAGGGGGGTTGCAGGGGGGTAATCAGGGCGGGACAACGTCAGCCGGGCCCGCTAGTATATAATAAATTGTATGTAGGAATTAACAGTCGAAAACCGCGAACAATAAAACATCAAATAGAAACTGTATAATAAATCAAAATCCATTAAACCACTGCACCAAATTCCCCGATAAAGTTTAGGCGGTTGATATACGGCGTGAGTTATCAGACGAGAGCGAAAATCAGAAACGAGTGATTTTGTATAAAATTCTGACAATCAAGGATTCCATTGGAATATAAAGGAGCTAAACATAATGTTAACTATGTCTATGAGAAGAAGGTAAATATAAGGCTTACATCTTCACGTTTAAATGGCTGATTTAAACATTGTTTTTTTTTCCATACTATTAAATGTTTCTATTTATTTAGGTAGCAAATAATCATATATAAACATGTTGTAATTATATAAACTATAGATAGGTCTAAAGTACTATTGTTAAAATGCAAAATATTTTTAGACTATTTATAAGACATAGGTACCATCAATTTAAGAGGATTTATTTATACATGGTGTAAATTAATTACAAATTATCTTTTTTGGTTTTACATCTCAAAAAGTAAGTTTTTTCTCTATTATATATTAATGCAATATCTATTTGTTTCTCTACGCCAGTGTCTTTCAAAGTGTGGGTCGCGACCCCCAAGCGGGTCACGAAACCTCTTTAGGGGGGTCGCGAATCTTCTATAGCGGAGTTGCAAAAGGTTGGACAAGCAGTAAAAAAAAAACAATAAACTTTTATAAGATTTATTAAGAAAAATGTTAACTAAAGGACATAATCATTTGTATTAAATAAACAAAAAACTTAGGAGAACTCTTATGTATTTATCCGAACCCTAATTATGAAAATAAATAAATATGTTAAATGGAATATTTGTCACAAAATAAAATACATGAAAGAAAAACAACGGGTAGGGGGGTCGCGAAATACTTTTTCATACTAAAGGGACCGTGTCAAGAAAAAGTTTGAACAACACTGCTCTACGCGATAATCTGCGGAGATATCGAATTTAGAAAAATTACGTTCTTCCTGAGCGACATAGGCCGTTTATGATGTCACTATTAGGTTTCTTATAGCAATTAAAACTTAAGTTGCAGGCGGAAGTTAGTTTATACAAAATTAAGTAACATTTTCGTAAGTTTTGCAATAAAACTTTTCACATGTGTTACTGTGTAATAGAGCATTGATTTATCGAATGACGGTAATATGAAAATAGTGTCTGACGCACTTGCAAGTTATTATGACAGGGAATAACTTACCACCTGTAAATCCATCGATAGTTGTTATTGTTTTAATTGTTGCGATTAAATGCCTGTCTTTAATTACTGTGTTTGTCGCTTTGTCATGTTTCCATTTAAATAAAAATGAAATATTTGAACTATAAAAGTAATAGGTTTATGTCTGGATTACGCATTTCATTATTAATTTATTGTCATTTTATTCTTTTAATATCATTATTATACTCTTCTTAGATCTGCGTGCAAAAGCAACCGACTAGTGGTTTTAATAATTTGTCACTTGCACTATACACTCAAACAGGATTCGAATGTCCAAAACCAGTTTTAAGGGATCTCCAACTATTTCGAAAGCCACCCTTTGAACGAGTTTTCGATTGCAACATTCCTGGGTTTATATCTGTTCGAGTTTTTGCTATAATGTGTATCGAGATGATATGTATAAGTAATAAGGATTAATAATGCATTAATAACATTTTACTTTAATAGTTTATAGGGTTTAGCATTTGAACACACTCGCATCTGATATGAAATGACGAGTGGTCATTACGCTAAGCCTAGAGGAGACTGTCTCTCAAGTGCAGCTGCCAGAACATACAGACAACTGCTTGGCGACAGATTTTCATTTTGAGGGTGGTAGCTAGCCAGGTGGACTTAGAGGAAGTCCTACCACCGTGTTATGGTTCCATAGCGATGTTGTCCTTCAGCAAAAGCTCCAACTCAGTTGAATAATTCGAACATACGTCCATCGACACGGTGTCTAATCACGCTATTAACTAAGTCATCGTTGCTTCATTTTGGCTAATCCAGTACGCTATTTACTTTTTCATATTAATTGGCCTTTGATCATTTATGACAATGTACTGGCAAATTAAGAAGATATGTTTTGGTGACTTATCAAATGAAAACGGGTAGCTGAAGCGACGGTTATCTTGGCTGTACCTTCACGTTTATGGCCTTGTGGTGGTAGGGCGTCAAGACTTCAGTAGTCAGACCGTAGGTTCAATTCCCGCCGGTACCCCGGTGAAGCTGTTAAGACCTTGCTAGGTCAATAGCGTAGTCTGTTCGAGAAAAAAAAAACCAAATGTATTTTATTATATTTTGTTTGTTTTATATTGAGAGCCAGATTTGAAAAATTCTATCTACATTTCATAGTTTATTTTATAAGAGAGGCTATGTGTTATACATATAATATCACACTACAAAATTCGGAGGCGAAGCACTTACCATACCAATTATAGATCAGAAAGTGTGGTAGGCGAGAACGAAATAATAGTGAGGACGAGTCTTGTAAGGCCGCGTAAAAACCGAACTTTATCGAAAAGTGTCGAACTGTGAACGCCTATTCAATTCCCGCATACGACTGACTTTATTTGCGGTAATCATCAGTTACGTGTCATGTTGAATGTCCATGATCGTATACCTATATCACAAATTTGTATAAATTATACAAGCTATGCTTAATTTAGAATTAAATGGTTGTGACTTTATCGAAAAGGTTATGTGTAATACCTAACTTAATGTTTATTATACGTGACTCATCGGTATTGATTGATTCATGTTTGTGAAGGATTTTAACCTAAGCTCTACCTTTATAATTTGTCAATATTATAAGCTAGATTTGAATAGTTATTTTGACATTTTTGAAGTGAAAACTTGTTTAGGTGTGTTAAGTGGTATTTTTGGCAAGAGAAAAAGTTATGGTTTCGCGTCAGCAAATTGCTAGTAAAGCGTGACTGACCGTATTGCGTTTGCGTCAGTCTGGCGGCGCGTAGTATAGCGGCTTGTGTACGTGTAATACGTTTTTTAATTATTAATTTAATTAATGTTTGATTGACTAAGAAACTTTATAAAAATGTATATAATTATTGCTCCGAGTGCCAATAGATGTGTAAACCACACTAATAGTTGCAATATGTAAATTATGAAATTTTTAAAAGTCAAAAGAGAACACAATTATTCCATTGTTTTAAGTTTTCACTTCTGCCGGCAGTCCTTATGATGGCCTCAACTTTTTTAACTTTATGTTTAAATTTATGTGCAAATAGGCAATCTCCCTCCTCTGTTTCTTAGCTGATTTTCTTGATTCTTTTTTTATTGTGTAGCTATTGATGGGCTTTAGTGTTATAAAAACGTTGGCAAAAGCTTACTTCCCAATGGTCGAGGTTCGACCACTGAACGATCGTATTATCAAATACCTACTTTCCTTACAAATACTAATCATTGTACAGTTATATAAATTTATGTACACAGATGTAATATAATGTCTCCAGAGTCATTATTATTGGAATTGATCCGTCAGTAAGCGTGGTGCGGCGAGGCGCTGCCGCGCTGGCACGTCGACCCTCCTGATAATTGGCTAAGTGGCCCAAGAAATTAGATCCCACTTTGTTGGTCACGCGACCGCAAGCTCGGGGGGGTTCGAGTTTGTTTCATGTACGATGAGGTTAAACGAAGGTTTTTGTGGTAAGTGTGTACGTGTTACTCGGATGAGTAAGCAGTTCCCTAATAGAACGTTTAATATAAATTTCTAAATATGAAGTTCGCAGAGTAACTATATACATGGTCTTTCCTATGTGAGTTCCGCGTTTATCTTTAGGTGTAGGAACAAATTAATTTTACAAAAGATCGGTATATGACCCACAGGAGTAACAATAAAATGTGTGACGAATTTATTTGATCGTTTTGTTTGTAAGTGTACATTACAAAAGCCTTTAAAATACACAAAAAAATTGGTTGGCTGTAAAGTCGGTTTACGGACGGTAATTTTACGTGATAACAACTCGGACACATCGGCCGATAGAGTGGAAGGGAGATAGATGCGTCACAAGCCGAACAATTAGACCGATCGCGCCTCTCTATCGCTTCTTCTGTGCTCTAGCTTGTATGCTCAGCTCAGGCGGAACGTGACAATGAGTCATGCTTTTTCGTGCATGCAGCCGGCGTTCAACTATTTAAAAGACGTTATTACGTCAAAAACCATTCTTTTAGTGCCTTTATAAGTCAATAGAACAGATCTATAACGTACACTAATATCAACTTATTATAAAACGTAACTTCAGGATAGATGAAGAAGAATAATCGATTATTAATAAGATATGCGACTGAAAATCCCCCCATGAGAATTTTCAATCCGTAGCAGCCAGCTATTATTCATGACTTCCTGTCAATTGTAACTAGTCAATAGTATAATCACATACGATCATCATCACATACGATCGCATATTGATTGGCATAATTTCAATAATCATAATTTACATTCGTCGGCTTTTCTTGAATATACTTAAATTAATATAATATTATTTTAAAATTATAAAGATGTAAAAGATGTATACATAAAATGTAAACAGCTTAATGAATGTTACTGAATTTCATACCCATGAAATGTTGAGCACGAATGTTACCCCTCGCATGATTAAATGCAATTTTAAACTGGGTTAAGGTTTTCAAATTTATTCGACCTTAGCGTTACCTCCTCGAGTGTAATTTACGCTTATTAGTGTAATTATAACATTCATCAGTTCAGAAAGTAATATTTCGGAGTGCTTCGAATATTGCGTACATTCGTTTGTAATTGATATAAATGAAAAACGATTGTAGTTCTTTATATTTATAATTCTTCTGTCCGTGTGTATGTGATTCTAAATCTAAATCTAAATGATTCTGAAATGAAATCCTAGTTTTTGTGAGTGTTCAGGTGGATTCAAGAATGGCTTAGATTCAAAATTGGATCCGATAGGTGGAGCTGCGGTTGTATTTGAGTTAAGTTTAAAAAAAATGACAGATAAATTAATATCAATTAATAAATGAAATAAAATAAATATTTAATTTTAAACTTAACTTCGTTTGTACATTCCTGAAGAACCTGCGGACATCGGATTGATATTCCACCAGTCAAACCACTAGACCACTATGAATTTATTTATATTATTGGTATTATTCGAAAGGTACCCCACCCCATATCTGCGCTTTTGAAATTGTGTATCTAAAATTGTATGGTAATCGGTTGAATTATTAAGGCGTAAAATCGTAACAAACAAACCAACTCACACTCGGTTTTATAATATTAGTTATCATGTTTTCACGTGGTCATAGAGATAATGTAACTGACTTGATCGCGAACACCATACACATGATCTAGTGTTGTTATATTTCACAATAAGCTAAATGTAATTCTAGCCGTTTCTAAAATTTAACGTTATTCTTCAAGATCTACAAATTTTGTACATGTAAGATATAAAGATCATAGAAAAACTAAAAGCATTATGGACGACAAAATTTGAAATTCGTTCTCGGTGTATAAAAACTGGAAATCTTGAAGTAAAAATTTCTTTAGCCGCGGTGAGCGGTATTTTTGGCAGGAGATAAATTTATAATTTCGCGTCATAACATGCTATGCGCTTGCGTGGCTTGCATCAGACAAGCGACGCGTAGTATAGGAGCCTGTGTACATGTAATATTGATTTTTTGCAGCTCATCATGCGTTTGATCGATTAATAGACTTTATAAAAATAGTAGCCTCGGCCCGCGAGTTCGTTCGCGTGGAATAGTTACTTTGGGCTAACGCTAACACGCAGCGGAAGCTCTCAAGAGAAAAAACCCGATTTTGAAATTTTCCCATTGGTGCTGCGCTTAGCAGTGCAGATGCAGTATTAGCGTGATGATATATAGCCTATAATCTTCCTCTATAAATGTGCTATATAACACTGAAATAATTTTTCAAATCGGAACAGTAGTTCTTGAGATTACCCCCTACAACGTCACAAACTCACAAACTTTACCTTTTTATAATATTAGTATAGATATATAATTATTGCTCCGAGTCTCAATGATATGAAAACCATACTAATGTTAATAATTTCAATAAACACATGCTGACATTTAAATATTGTCATAACAAACAATAATTAATATGAAAATTTAAAAGACTTTATTTCACTGTTTTGAGTTTTCATTTCTGTCGCTAGTCCTTATCACTGCCTCGATTTTTTTATTTATATCTTTACGTTTAAAATTATATGATTATAAAATATTGAAAAGATCATACGAGGTTCTGAAAAGGCTAATGTAATGCCAATGCGTCTAAATGTTTCACCTCAAAAATACTTGGTAATTCATTATCAGTATCAGACAAACTTGGAAGCGACGACTGAGTTGCTATCGTGTACAGATACAGCGTTGATCGCTGTATGTTCAAATCCCTGCGAATGAATCTGAGCTTTCGGTAAAGAAAAACCATCGTGATAACTCTATAGCCATTATATTTGGGCTTTAACTAAGCTCGCCTGGCTGGTTTTAACCCTTAAGTTGAAGTTAATACAGTCCTCCCTTAGGTATAGCGTCTTTACCACTTTAGAGTAGATCGTTATTTGCCAACATCACGTGAGATTGTGGTCAAACGTAAAAACTTACAAAATATTAAAAAAAAATACAAAACCTTACCGCTAAACAAACAAAAACACGTAGCTGAAAGCGCTTAATTGCGAGATTTAAATGTCAAACCATATATTAGTACTACTTAATCATAACGAAGTGAGAAGGTAACGAAACGAAATTTATTCACTACTCAACGGTGGTCGATTCAAAATATGTAAATTTATTATGGCACGAATAATTTATTATTAAATAATGGCTGAGCCTAAAAAAGCGGGGTGTTGCGTGACCCTTGCCTTTTAGATGATGGGTCAATTCATAAGCGCACAGCTTATACACATATTTTTACACCAATAACCTACAGTATATAATGTAATGAAATAGTTTCATGTATTTAAACGGCTTAGTACTATAGCAGTACTAGCTGATTCACGCGATTTCGCTTACGTATTTTTCAGTATAATCAAGATGATAAGTAGCTTATTTACTTTCAGCTTTTAGGATTCTTCAGTGCCATTTTTATTACAATCAATTTAGAGGCTTAGTCATGAAAATGTAACAAAGTTACTTTTGCATTTATGAAATGATTAGTCTGAATAACTGAAAATTCTGGTGCAAACTTATCAATACCTATTATTAAGGTCTCTGTTAGTAATAAAATAAGTTTATCATAGTTGTTATCAAACCTGTTAGCTGGCATCAAACCATCGTTACATTTTTTTAAAGAACCACATATATTGTCTTGTCCAGTAATGCCTTTAATACTGTTCAGAGCAACATGTCTATCCCAAATAGCATCAAAAGTAACTTTTCTTAAGGAGCCGCTGTATCCATCAAATTTCGT